>BSXT01001380.1:0-64461 GCA_030267785.1 Phytophthora fragariaefolia
TGTCCCGGAAGGGCCGAACCGCGAGGGGGCCACCCTCTGCGCAGGCCAAACAAGCGCCGACCCGACTCGGCGGTTGTTGTGGTTTGGGCGGATACCCACATCTGACGATATTTGTGCGTTCTGCAATACCACACATCGCTTTGCCCCTGCTGCTGGTGCTGAAGTGCTGTATGTTCAGCAGCAAGAACTTGGGTTCGGAGGAGTAGCTGCTGGGCAAGGATGGCTAGATAGCTGATGGGGCTTGGTCCACGCGCTCGACGATTGCAGTCTCGATTCCTTCGGCCACGCGAAGAGCGGCTGCTTCTTCAGCGGCGCGTTGTGCTCGGGTGAGAACCATCACGCTGGAGGGAGGTGATTTCCCCGCCCTCTCGAGATCTCAAAAATTTCGCCTTGAACTGCGCAAATATTTTGGTTGGGTGATGCAGATTAATTCCCTATCACTGTAAATGATTTTTTGTGCCAGTGAGATCTACGGAGAAGGAGCACGAGGGCGAGACGAGCTGCCACCTCCGAGTGCTCCCCCGCATAAAGCGATAAGGGCGATGAACCATTAAAACCTCGAGAGCAGTGCTCCATCTTTGCTCGTCCGAGGCTTGTGTATGATATCGTGGCAAATCATCTGCAGAAACGCGATCGGATTGGCTGTACTAGGAGACGGGTTGAATTTCTGTGAAAGGGGTCATTTTGACCCCTTTCACAGCCATTTTCCTTCAAGGTGTCGAAACATGCATCAAAGGGGTCAAATTGCACCCTTTGGCCACGAAAGGGTTAAATCGTTTGTAGCGTCAAAACGGCTGTGAATTCAGCAGATCTGACCTCATTTTTGAAATCTAGGCGCGGTATTGCACGCTATCTCTAAATATCGTTATGGGATTTCGGTCTTCCAATCCTCAAAGCTGATGGCTACATTTGGGTCCAATGATCAAGGAAGTGGACAGCAACGGAAAGAACGAGGATAGTTGCGTTCAGTTTGATTTTATTTTTTGCGTCACACTTTGCTGCTATTTTTTGTGTTTTCGCGATCACATTGCATGAAGTGAAGATGATGAGAGGAGGCGCGAGGAGCAAGGTGAGTGCGAGGAGCAGGGTGAGCGCGAAGAGCAAGATGAGTATCAGAAGCCGGTTTAGCACGAGAAGCAGTATGGCGAGTAGAAGTAGTGACATGCAATCGTGGATAATGTCCCGAGGCCGTCAATCTGGAGGTCGAGCACACGGATCATTTAGTCTGCACACGCGGGTGGGAAAAGTTTTAGCAGAGGATCGCCAAAACGCTTTTGACCCTAACGCGAGAGCTGTAAAGCTCTGGGACCAGGCATTACTCCTCTGTCTTTTTCTCGAAGCATTTGTACTACCATATTTTTTGGCTTTCCAGCCTGAGGTTGTGGGGGTTATCTCTACTTTTTTCGTTGTGGTCATCGCATGCGATTTTGTGTTCGCGGTAGACTTATTCGTCCAAGCTCACATGGGTTATTATTCCGATGGGAACCTCATTCGCAACAAGAAGCGCACTATCCGAAGATATGTACGCTCCCAGCGGTTTGCGATGGATTTTATAGCCATTGTGCCAACTCAAGTAGTCGTATTAGGTTACCCTCAGCTAGTGAACGAGCTGCTGTTCTTAAAGCTTATCCGGTGGTGGCGTCTTCCGCATCTCGTGTCGAGTGTAGACGAGTTTTACGCAAAACATTTTGTGGTGCTAAAACTTTTGAAAGTACTTGTATCTACTGTTTATTTAGCGCACGTGTTAGCTTGTGTTCGCTACAGCTTTGGGGAAGATGAAAGCCATGAAGATCTATGGTTGCCTAGCAACTTGTCCCACAATGGGTCGCTGCGAAGAGATTACTTGATATCGCTGTTTTGGAGTGTCGGGATCATGACTGGCCTCTTTGAGGGAGAACTGCCTTGCCACAGTTCCGAGTTTTTATTTACAATCCTGGTTTCTCTTTGCGGTTTCTCCATGTTCACTACATTGTGTGCCACAATATTTGTGATTTCAAAATGCGAAAGTGGTAACACTGAAGCAATGAGTGCACGCATCAACCAACTCATACATGTGCTCTCATTCCATCATGTTCCGGAAGCCCAACAAATTCAAGCAATCGAGTATCTGAAGGTATGGCATACCTTGTAGTGCCTGCATTCGAGTCCACAAACTAACAAAGATGTTGCTGTTTTTCAGCGCTATTATACAGATGCAGAATCAACGGATCGAGAAACTGCTAAGATATTGTGCCCATCAATAGCAAACGATATTCAGGTGGAACTTCTCAAGTCTACATTGGCCCAAATATCACTTTTTGCCGGCTACAACGACCAGTTCATCGTAGCGATGACTAGTCTGCTAGAATTGACAGCGGTACCAGCTCAGACCACCCTTTTTTCAGAAGGTCATCATGGTAACGCGATGTACGTCGTCCGATCAGGGGTTTTAGCCGTTATAGCTAGATCTGTGACTGTGCTTGAAATGCGCAAGGGTACATGTTTCGGTGAGCTGTTCGTGTTTTCATCGATGTCTTGTACGGCTACTGTGATCTCTACCACATACTCAATTTTGTACAAACTTTCTCGGTTCCACTGCGAGCGCGTCCTAGAAGGGTACCCGGATTGCGCATCAGTAATTGCTGTCCACGTAAAAGATATCCTTCGACAGATGAATATTAGTGAAGACGAGGGGAGTAGCAACACTTCGTTCAACTCCATCTCATCTCGAAGCGATTCGAGAAAAGCAGCTCTCCGCCGGGCTTCTATTACAACAGGAGGTATAACACGGGCCTTGGCAAGAGCGAGAAGAGGAAGCAGCTTATTGTCTCCCCAGCGAATGAGTATCTCGCGAAAAAAGTCGAAAAGAAATTCCATTGGTCCACTACTACAAGATCTTCAACCAGGAAACAAACCAACTAGCAGCGAGCATTTGTCACGAGATATGAAATCTGATACAACAATGTCCGCAGAGGATGTTCTCTCTCATACACTGCCAATGAAGAATGAGCAAGAGTCGATAACATTTGACCATGGCCAACGCTCAAAGCTGAAACTGGTGTACAAACATCACGGGTTATGGCGGCTGGTGTTGCTTCAGCGATGCATCGATTTTCATTCTCCCGTGCGGATGTGGTGGCTTTTATTGTTATTTTCAAATCTTTGTTACTGTTGGATAATGATTCCTGTTCAAGTAATTTTCCCTCTGTGGCAGCATCCGTCTTGGGTGACCCAATCTATCGATACCATCTCGAACATTGGGCTGCTGTTGGATCTTGTGTTAAATTTGAATCTTTCTCACATGGTTGAATCGGATAAAGTTATGGACCCGATGTTAAGTGCCCGTCGCTACCTGAGGACGGGTTTCCTCTTCGATGTACTCTGTGCACTACCTTATGAATATCTGTGCATAGGAAAATACGGACTCCTGCGTCTACCGCGCCTCGTTCGTGTAATTCATCTGAAGAGGCATTTAAAAGAGTCCGATCAATTTATCCAACTGAACAGCAGAAGACAGCTTATGCTGCTTGTCATCCTGTTTTTCATTATGTTTCACGTGGTAGCGTGTATATATTTTGGTATTTCTTATTATGAGGGATTTGATCCAAACAAAAATGAAGCGTGGGTTTGCCCCACTAGCCTTTGTTTGCGCAGGCTGAACGCGACACACCTTGAGAACTGCAACGGAATAGTGTTTGACGAAAGGCTAAAGCGAAAAGAATTAGAAGAGATTACTACCTTGGAATATTTCCGTTCCTTATACTACTCCGTGGGCGTGTTGGCATCTCCTGGAAAAAGAGTAGAACCTACAAGTGATTTTCAACTCACCGCAGCTCTGATTCTCATGCTTAGTGGGTTTTTGATATCCGGTATCGTGGTAGACAATGTGCAAAAGCGCTTCACTGCGTCCGCCTTCGAGCAAAAGCAATTCTTTGAGACGAGCACGCGTATTCAGTTGTTTCTTCGCCGCCAGAAGGCCCCGTTAGCTATTCATCACCGCGTTAAGTTTTTTCTGGATTATTGGTGGTCGTCGCACCGTGGAGCAGTTATACGCGAACTACTGGCAGATCTCCCGCGATCAATGCGATTAGAACTACTAAGAAGTATTTGTACACCAGTTTTGCAGACGCTAGCGCTATTGCAGGGTGTGCATCCAGTCAGGGACAAACTTGAAGAGGTCATGGTGGAAAACGCGAGTTTTATTTTGTATGGCCAAGGGGAAACCGTATATCGTCACGGTGACTACGTCACTGGGATGTTTTTCGTTCTCGAAGGTGAGGTATGTGTAGTGAAAATGGGGGGAGCACCATCCAAAATACATCGGGGGGGCTACTTTGGTACCGCTACGCTTACACAGCAGGAGCGTGGGGAAGGTTACATGGAGCATGTGAGCGCTAACAGCGGCTGTATTCTGATATTTATTTCTCGTGAACACTTGCGTGCCATGGAAGCAATTTTTCCTCCATTGAAAACCGAGCTATTAACGGTTGACCGGAAATTCATGAGTGGTGCACTTGCTAGCTTGCACGTTCATAGCAACAACGATGAGCACAGTCACATGAAAAGTATGTTACACATAGTCCGTTTTGGTCTTAGAAACATATTTACCACTGTTTACGACCCTGATTCGCTCTTCACATTGACATGGGAAACATGGCTCTTCATGGTAATGACAGTTCAGTGGGTTCTTGTTATGTTTCAGGCATGCTTTCCTCTGAAAGGTGCACACAAGAAAGTGGACTCACTCATGGTCTTCTTGGAAATATCTTTTCTTCTGGATGTTTTCATTCGATCACGACTTGGATTTTACGAATATGGGAATAAGGTCATGGATATGTATCGCATCAAGCAGCAGTACTTCCGATCAGGGACTTTCGCCCTAGATATTGTTGCTCTGCTACCACTGTATGCTGTCAACTGGGGTATCGCTTCATACAAGCGATGGGACTTACTCAATATTAATAAATTACTCCGCTTGTTCAAAGTTCCGAAACAGCTTCATGCGCTCGAGACCCGGTACCTGAAGCGCACAACAGAGTTGCACCTATTCAAGCTACTTTACTACACATTTATGTTGTCTCACATTCTCGGATGCATATGGTTTAGCTTTGCCTCTGGAGTAGCAATCCCCAACTTTGGTGGCAATTCGTTCCCAAATAGTAACCAAACAGCATTTGGTGAAAATCCTTGGTTGCCAGCGAAGAGGTTGGAGGACGGTACCCTCACTCTGCAGTACATGGCATCACTCTACTGGTCGTTTGGGTTGATGTCATCGTCGGGTGAATCTGAATATCCCCAAACCACTGCTCAGTGCATTTTCAGCGTTGTGACCATGACGGCGGGAGTCTTTCTCTTTGCTTACGTGATCGGCAATTTTACCGACATTATTGAGCTAACGAGCTCCGAAAGCAGGGAGTTTAACGTCAAAATGGGCGCAGCGCGTCATATGCTAGATCATTTCAAAATACCTGTTACTCTTCAAGAGCGTGTCAAGACATTTCTACTGTTCAAACGTTACCACACGATCACGCAGGAGCATCTACTCGGAGAATGTTTACCACCATCCTTGCTAACAGATATCCGTCTCGTGTACTTGAAGCCAATGATCGAAAAGGTGGATTTTCTTGCGGATATGGAGATATCGATTACGCGGATGCTCGTCTCCCAGTTCACCCAGGTGCTGGTTTCGCGTGGCGAATTTGTCTTTAGGTTCGGGGATTGCGGCAGCGATATGTTTTTCGTATTCACGGGCATTCTTGACGTTCTCTTACCTCAGGTAGCAAAGCGCATCAGGCCTACGTTCAGACTAATCGCAGAAACTATAGCAACTAAAGCAAGCAACGTAGAGAATACGCAGCCTCAGGCTGGGCCGACAGGGGACGATCTCGATAGCAGTTGGCAACAGAACACTATTCCAGGTCAGCTCAAAAAGATGAACGAAATATCTGCAGGCAGATACTTTGGTGAAAATAGACTCTTCACCAACAGCGAACGTGACGCTTACATCCAGGCTCGAACGTCCTGCATATTGTACAGACTGTCCCGCGAATCACTGGAGCTTGTATTCGAAAGATATCCGAAGTGGAAAGAGAAAGTAATTCACATTGCCAATATCCATCGCGAGCAGGCACGCCTTGAGCAGCTTTCACGCGATGAACAGCGACGTGGTACGCTCGTTGGTGGGGGGAGGACAATATCACGTTCTGATATCATTAATGAACGAGTTGAGAGCTTAAAAGGGGCTCGATATAAAACCCATTTACAGCGTAGCAATACTGGGAGTAGCAACCGGGTCAGCCCGATGATGGTGAGTGTAGTCAAACAACAAGCCCCAAACCCCCTCCGCCAGGTGCTTGATGGTTTTATTCACGGCGTACCGGTGCAAAGCAAATTCCATCACTTTTGGCTACGATTTATCATAATGTGTACCATGTTTGGCGCCATCATGATACCGTACCAACTTACAATGGATGCTATGAACCGAACAACTGTCGTTCCAACCTTGGTAAATGTTATCGGGATACTTTGTGAAGTAGCTTTTGTAGTCGATTTGTGGTTTAGCTGGCATGTCCATGAGTCTCAAGCTTCCATGGAGCTGTACGATCAAAAGTTGCGTAGTGTATACAAGAAAGAGCGAATGCTGTGGGATGTCCTCGCAGCAATCCCTTTCTACGGTGTGTTGGCAGTGTTAGGCTGTAGTCCGTGGTTCAAATTGCTGCGATGCGTTAAGATTCTTAATCTCGGTGACTACTTTAACGAGTTAAACCGGCGCAGCATAGAGAACGAGACGACTAGCTTTTGGCACGTATGATGGGCTACCTCCTAGTTATCTATTGGGTCGCGTGTGCCTGCCTATCTCGCTGTATCGATGGACGCTGGCTTTGGGGTTGAGTGGGATGGCTGGCTCCCATCCCAAAAGTTAGTAATATCGGACCCACTCAATCCATCTTCTTCACAACTCGCCCTTCGGCTTTTGCGAGGGTTGTTTTTCGCGATGGTAACGTTTGTCAAGAAAGCGTACTGTCCCGAACCTGAGACTGCAACACTGTATGCCTTTCATATTGGAATGTCGTTTATTGGCCTCATTGTGCTGTCTTACGTAATTGGTGAGCTTGCGAGCCTCTTCATTTCATATATCGGACTGGAGGTCGGCTTCCGGAAGAACTACATTGCCGTCGAGCTGTATCTATCGCGATTGCGTTTGAGTGATCGATTGAAGACACGAGCGTACGCCTTTATGACATCTCTCTGGTCATCTCATGCTGGTGTAAACTACGAAGAGCTGTTGTCAGAAATGCCTCGAGCTATTCGAACGTCGTGTGTGCTTCAGGTGTCAACAAAACCACTTTCGTGGTTTGTTATGAAGGTCTTTGCTCCTGTTTGTTGGGAGGAAAGTCAAAAGATGGACGCATTTACTCGATCCATAGCCGAACGCTTGCGTTTCGAGTGCTACCCGCGCGACGAAAGCGTTGTGACAGAGGGTAGCATTGTGCGTGCGATGTATTTCGTGATCAAAGGTCATTTGAGTATGCAAAGCCGCTCCCTACTTGATCGACCTGTTGGGCTACGCAGTGGAAGTTACTTCGGTGAACGCGGACTTCTGGGTTGCACAATAAGCGCTTACACTGTGCGAACAGTTAGAGCTTGTGACTTGTTGTCTCTAAGCTCGGAAGCTTTTGTTCAGGTATTGCACGAACACCTTTTCAGTCGTTTGGCCATCAAGCTATGTGAGCGTGCCTACAAGCACCTTAGGGGGCAGCATCTCGCGTCCTGCTCGAGAACCGATATGGAGGAGCACTGGGGAGAAGCGCTACTTCTCGCTGTTCAAGCTATACAAAACCGGCAAAAGGCACCAATGCTTCAAACTGTTCCTGACGTGAAGGAGGCGGCTGCGCTGGAAACACCAACAAAGGACACTACGTCAAACTCGGATCGAATCCCGTTGTCATCTCTTCGTCGTAAAGTGGTCGTCCGTCGAAGTAACAAAGCTTCTGATCAACAAGATGGCCTCCGACGGGACAGCAGCAAAGGCGCTCCGATTGCTGAAGAGCACAAAGGATTTCACGGCAAGAATCCCGACGACGAAGCACTGCCACAGAACATCGAAGCAATGTTCAAGTCGCTCAAAACCACTCAGAGTTGTTTTGAGGCTTTTGCTCCGCTGCTCCATATTATGCTCGCCACCGATCCACTGGAATGGCACGCGACCTTCAATACCAGCAATGGTGCCAACTTACCACACGCAGTCGACGCGTCAACCAATGACTACTGGCGTCGCAATTCGGCAACCGAACACTCACGTGCACTTCCTACACCGCTCGTGAGCAGAAATGAAGAACATGAGCAATAGCGCAGTAGCCGAGGAAAGATGTGATCGAATAAATAGTAAAACACACAGTCGTAACACACACACATTGAGATCAAGTAGGAATCAGACCTTCAGTCTATCTAACCTTCAATGGACGGGTCGATCCCATCAAGCGCGTCACACGCACTGACAACAGCGTATTACAGAATGTCAAGACAGACTGACCGAACCATCAGGTCTCCCTAGGCAAAGTTCTTTGCCAGTATATTTGGTGCGTCAGATATTAGCCTTATCGGTAAGTGCAGACACAATCTCCCGTCGTATGGCATCTATGACTTGGACACCACTTGCTTGTGTCAGCAAGACCAGTCGATGCAATCGATAGCGTACAGGTCCAGAATTGTCTTCGTGTCGATACAACGATGGTCCTTATCCGATCAATCACTTGTGCTCGTCACCGCCATCGCGACTAATGAGTGCCTCGGATGCACTCAGTCGGGCTGTAAAAGGTGAGTTGCGGCGTGAATAGGTGACTTTAATGTTGGAATCCGGTGCGTTAGACTGCCAGGTACCGTTAGGTGTGTTGAAGCTTGCATTCCACTCTAACGGGTCGGTCGAGAGCATGATATGAAGTAAAGGCGCGAATGCCTCAAAACACCCATGGGCTGTGTTCAGGGCTTTGGCCATCGGGCTCAAGTGGGCTGAGAGCTCTTCAAACTCCGTATCAGTGTTTTTGGGAACCGGCGCGACTTCGTCATTTGTTACATCGCCCATGTTGCTCTTACAAGGAAGGGGAGGCTCATCCTCTAAAATTCTGGCATCAGGAAAAGATGAAGTATCACGTTGAAACGACGATATAACAGTAAGCTCTGTGTTTGAAGAAATTTCTTCCGTAACCTTCTCAGCCAGATTACCACACGAGCTCGGTCCCGGCTGGGGTTTTGTTTGAGCAGTTTGGAGAGCAAGCAGAAGCGCTTCTCCCCAGTGCTCTTCCATGTCACTTCGCGAGCAGGATGGAAGCTGCTGCTCCTTGAGATACTTGTAGGCACGATCGCAAATTTTGAGCGCGAGACGGGAAAGGGGTGCTCGTTTAGAACCTGAGCAAAAGCCTCGGAGCTTAGAGAAAGAAGATCGCAGGCTCGAACAGTGTGTACTGTGTAACCACTGACACTGCAACCTAGAATTCCACGCTCTCCGAAGTAGCTACCACTTCGACGACCAACTGGGCGATCTAATAGCAAGCGACTATGCATATTTAAAAGACCCTTGATCACAAAGTACATTGCACGAACAATGCTACCTTCAGTCACGACATGCTCGTCGCGGGGATAACTCTCGAAGCGTAATCGTTCGGCAAGGGAACATGTAAAGCCATCAATGCTTTGGCATCCTTCATAGCAAATAGGGGTGACGACTTTCATGATAAACCAAGTAAGGGGATTCTTGGACACGTGAAGCACGCAAGCCGTGCGTATATCTCGCGGCATCTCAGCCAAGAGATCTTCATAGTTCACGCCAGCATGTGAGGACCAAAACGATGTCATGAAAACGTATGTACGAGCTTTGAGTCTCTCGGATAGCCGTAACCGTGCCACATAAAGCTCTATAGCTATGAAATTCTTGCGGTAGTTAACCTCAAGCCCTATGTATGAAATGAATAGACTCGCAAGTTCACCGATGACGTACGACATAGCGATGAGGCCGACAAAAGACATCCCGATGTGAAATGCATAAATTGATGCAGTTTCGGGTTCCGGGTTGTATGCCTTTTTTACAAATGCTACCGTCGCAAAGAACAAGCCGCGTAGAAGACGGAGAGAGAGCTGCTCGTTTGATGGGTTCGTTGGGTTTGTGATAATTAGTTCCTGTGATGGGAGCCACCCTTCCCACTCTGCACCAAAGCCAACTTCCATAGATACAGCGAGATACGCACAGGCTGCCCAGTAGATCACTAGTAAATATATCATCCACACGTGCAAAATCGGGTCACCTCAGTAGCAACATTGCGGCGGTTTAGATCAGCAAGGTAGCTTCCAAGATTGAAGAATTTAATGCACCGCAGTAACTTGAACCATGGACTACAGTCGTAAACTGAAAGAAATTCGTAGAAAGGAATCGCCGCAATGATGTCCCAGAGCATTCGTTCCTTCATGTACACACTGCGCAGCTTCTGGTCGTAAAGCTCCATGGATGCAGGCGATCCGTGCACATGCCAACTAAACCACACATCAAGAATAAAGGCAGCTTCGCAGAGGAGTCCCCCGGTATTTACAAGAGCAGCTGCAACTGTTTTACGTTTCATCGGGTCCATTGTGAGCTCATAAGGTACAATGACAGCGACGTACGTGGTACAACACACGATAAATCGTAGCCAAAACAAGTGAAAGTTGCTTTGGACAGCGACCCCACATATTAATTAGACCATCGATCAGCATAAGGAGAGGCTTGAGAACAAATCGATTGAATTTGCGCGAAATTTTTGAGCGTGTATGTGCGATACTTGCATTGTTGCTATTTTGCAAATTTGAATGGCTTCGCTTCTGCTTCAAGCTCTCGGCCTTTTCATTTACAATGTCTGATCGGGTCAAAACTTTACCGGTGGCAGTGGTCATGCCTCGTCGTTGCTCCTCGCGTGATAGCTGCTCGAGTCGTGCCTGCTCACGATTGATATTAGCAATGCGTAGTACTTTCTGCCTCCATTTGGGATACCTGTCGAATACAAGCTCTAGTGAACCTCGCGACAGTCTGTACAAGATACAAGACGTCTGAGCTTGAATGTAGGCATCGCGTCTACCATCAGTAAACAGGGAATTTTCGCCGAAGTAGCTACCTGATGAAATTTCAGTCACTTTCTTCAAGTCATCCTGAGCATTATTTCGCTGCCAATTATTATCAATATCATTTGGCATGGGGCCTACTTGGCTTGGTGCGCTATCCCCACTTTCTTTTCGATTCACTAACACATTTGCAACCGCTTTAAACGTAGTTTTGGGGCGATTCGCTATCCGTGAGGGAAGCAGCACGTCAACTACCCCAGTGAAAATGAAAAACATGTCACTCCCGTTGTCGCCGTACTTGACGACAAACTCGCCACGTGAGACAAGTACCTGCGTGAACTGGGAAACCAACATTCGCGTGATCGATGTCTCCATACCGGTGAGGAAGTCGACCTTCTCAATCATAGGTTTTAGATATACAAGGCGGATGTCTGTGAGCAATGACGGGGGCAGGCATTGACCGAGTAAATATTCTTGTGTGATTGTGTGGTATCGTTTGAACAATAAGAATGTCTTGACTCTCTCCTGCAGGGCGGGGGGTATGTTGAAGTGATCGAGCATTTGACGTACAGCGCCCATCTTCACGTTGAAGTCTCTGCTTTCAGAGCTTGTAAGCTCTATAATGTCGGTGAAATTGCCAA
The DNA here is from genome assembly GCA_030267785.1 of Phytophthora fragariaefolia. Lineage (NCBI taxonomy): Eukaryota > Oomycota > Peronosporomycetes > Peronosporales > Peronosporaceae > Phytophthora > Phytophthora fragariaefolia. The sequence goes on from BSXT01001380.1 coordinate 11,706, forward strand.
TCACATACGCAAACAAAAAAACTCCGGTGATCATCGTCACAACGCTGAAAATGCACTGAGCAGTGGTTTGGGGGTATTCAGACTCGCCCGAGGATGACATTAAACCAAACGACCAGTATAGAGATGCCATATACTGAAGCATATGGGACCCGAACTCTAATCGTTTAGGCGGTAGCCACAAGTTGTCACCGAAATCTGTTTGCCTACTAGCTCGGCTGGACACAAAGTTCGGGAAGGCTACTTTCGATGCGAAGTTAAACCATATGCAAGCCAAAAAATGTGATAGCATATATGTGTAATAGAGGAGCTTGAAAAGACGAAGCTCGGTCGTGCGCTTTAGATACCGTGTTTCCAGAGTACGTAGCTGTCTAGGAACCTTAAATAAGCGCAGAAGCTTGTTGATGTTAAGGAGATCCCAACGGTTTTGAACGGGTAACTTCCAATTAATGACATAAAGCGGTAATAACGCAATTATATCCGATATAAAAGCTCCTGACCTCAAGTACTCGCGCTTGATACGTTGTGGGATCATTATTTTATTTCCATACTCGTACTATCCCAGTCGTGAACGAATATACATATCCAGAACGAAAGTGGTTTCCAGATAAATCATTAGCGCATCAGCATCCTTGTATTTGCCTTCCAACAGAAAGCATGCTTGAAATATAACCAGCACCCACTGTGTTGTCATCACCATGAATACCCACGTTTCCCACATTAGAATAAATATTGAGTCTGGATCATAAACAACACTGCTCAAATGCTGAAGTGCAGATACAATTTTGTATAGAAATACCCGCGATGAAACTTCTACCTGATTGTCTAACTCTTGGTATGTATTAACATTCAATCCAGCCAACTTATTGTTGAGCAGGCGCTGGTCAAGTGCAAGAAGCTCGTTCTTCAGAGAAGGAAAGGTAGTCTCCATAGCTTGCAGCTGTTCTCGAGATACAAACAATAGGATGCAGCCTCTGTTGGCACTCACATGCTCCGTGTATCCCTCGCCACGCTCCTTCTGAGTGAGAGCCGCTATGCCAAAGAAGCCTCCACGAGGAACTTCAGATGGCGGCCCACCCATTTTCACTACGCATACCTCTCCTTCAAGCAAAAAGAATATTCCAGTGACGTAGTCACCGTGACGATACACTGTCTCACCTTGGCCGTAGAGAATGAATTCTGCGTTTTCAACGAGTATTTCCTCGAGCTTGTCTCGAACCGAATGTACTCCATGCAGTAGAGCTAAAGTTTGTAGAACTGGCATACATATACTTCGGAGCAAATCTAATTTAGTGGGCCTAGGGAGGTCAGCCAATAGTTCACGTATTACCGCGCCACGATGTGAAGACCACCAGTAATCTAGAAAAGACTTGACGCGGTGATGAATTGCTAACGGGGCCTTCTGTCGACGAAGGAACAGCTGAATACGAGTGCTGGTCTCGAAAAATTGTTTTTGTTCGAAGGCAGAGGAAGTGAAGCGTTTTTGTACGTTGTCCACTACAATAGCCGATATCATGAACCCGCCAAGCATAAAAATTAGCGCTGCTACAAGCTGTCTATCACTGGTAGGCTGTACAGTTTTTCCTGGTGACGCCAGCACCCCTACTGCGTAATACAGCGAGCGGAAGTACTCCATCGCGGTAATCGCTTCTAACTGATCTCGATCCGCATTTTCGTCAAAAATTGTACCATTGCAGTTCTTCAGGTGGGTTGCGTTCAGTCTGTGCAGGCAGAGGCTAGTGGGGCAGACCCAAGCTTCATTTTCACTAAGGTCAAACCCCTCTATGTAAGAAATTCCAAAGTATATGCACGCTACCACGTGAAACATCATTATCAGTAAGATGATGAACAGCAGGAGTTGTCTCCGGCTATTTAGCTGAATGAAATACTCAATTTCCTGTAACTGCTTCTTCAGGTGGAATACGCGCAGGAGGCGCGGCAAGCGCATAAGCCCATAATGCTCCATGTGTAAATATTCGTAAGGCAGTGCACATAGCAAATCAAAAAGAAACCCTCCCTTCAAATACTTATTCATACTTTGCTTCGGATCCATGACTTTATCAGAGTCCAGCATAAATGAAAGATTCATGCTGAAAACCAAGTCTAGCAAGAGGACGACATTCGCGATGGTGTCAGTCGCCTGATACATCCATGTCGGTCGCTGCCGTAATGGAAATGTTACTTGGACTGGGATTAAAAGCCAGCAGTAGCATAAGTTGAACAGCAGCAGTAGTAGCCACCACATGCGGACTACAGACTGGTGATCAATGCATCTTCGAAGTAATACTAGCCGCCAAAACCCGCGGTGCTCAAATAGTAACCCCATGTTCGGTCCGTGCTCATCAGTTGTGGGTAGTTTAGGTCCTAAAGATGAATCCGTGTTTACTCTTCGCTGGGCTGCTGAAAGACATGTATCTGCACTTATCGAAGAGCCAAGCTTAGGATCCCACATCCACTCGTTCCGCGCGCTTCTTTTGCTCCACTGCGATATATCCCGTCGAAATGGTGCGATACCTCCACTCGCTTTAGACAGCTTTTGTGTAATGCTCTCTCGTCGGGAAGGCAAAACTTTGCTTTCTCTTCTTGACGGAATTTTGACAAGTGTTGGTCCACTTACAACCGCCGTTTTTCCTGCTGTCACAGACGTTCGACGAGAAGTTAATTTTCTCGTATTGGTTGGATTAATGATTGAAGTCGATGCATTGCTTCCATCTTCACTGATGTTCAGTAGTTTGATCATTGCCTTTACATGCACAGCAATTACAGAAGCACAATCGGGATATCCTTCGAGTACACGCTCACAGTGGAACCTTGACAGTTTGTACAGAATTGCGTAGGTTGTCGTGGTGACGGTGGCCATACACGGTAGCTGAGAAAATACGTACAACTCACCAAAACAAGAACCCTTTCGAATTTCCCGCACAGTCACAGATTTCGCAATAATGGCAAGCACTCCTGAATGGACAACGTACATGGCGTTGCCGTGGTCTCCTTCTGAAAATAGTGTTGTCTGGGCTGGCACCGCTATCATATCTAAAAGGCTTGTCATGGCCACGATAAACTGGTTGCTGCAACCTCCAAAAATCGAGACTTCGGCAATAGTTGCCTTCAGAAGTTCTACTTGGATATCGTTGGCTATAGAAGGACACAATATTTTTGCAGTTTTGCGGTCGGTCGACTCTGCATCCGTGTAGTAACGCTGCAGACGTCCATATACATCGTCAAGTTGGTCATTCACCGAAAATCAAGGCCGCACAGAGCAAATAAAATGGATAACTTACCTTTAAGTACTCAATCGCTTGGGCTTGTTGGGTTTCTGGGACGTGATGAAAAGAGAGAACATGAACTAGTTGATTGATGCGAGCACCGACAGCTTCAGTATTACCACTTTCACATTTGGAAATCACGAAAATTGTTGCGCACAACGTTGTGAACATGGTAAATCCGCAGAGTGCGACCAAAACTGTAAAAAGGAACTCTGCGCTATGGCGAGGTAGCTCTCCCTCAAAGAGACCTGTCATGATTCCGACGCTCCAGAATAGTGATGTTAGATAATGTGTATGTAGTGAAAGGTGATTAAGTGACTTCTTAGGAAGCCATGGATTAGTTTGGTCAGTATTTTCTCCAAAGCTGTATCGTATACATGCGAGCACATGAGCTAAATAAAGCGTCGAGGCAACAACTTTAAGAAGCTTGAGCACGACAAACTGTTTGGCATAGAACTCGTCTAGACTTGACACGAGGTGTGATAAACGTGACCATCGAAGAATTTTCGACAGATCCACGGGTTAGTGAATGTATCCAAGACTGCTTATCGCTACTCCTGCTCCCTTTACTGCTCCTGCTCGCCTTGCTCCTCGCACTTCCTTTACTCTTCGGGCTTCGGATCATTTCTTCTTCATACGCCGTCTTGGTCGAATTCGACGTAGCAACGTTGACAGGTGAGAATATAACGCGTTCGTGCAACGTCGCACTGGTTCAAGCGCAATTCGCATGATCAAAATAGGTGGGCTAAGTTTGGGGTTCTTGAAACTCCAATCAAGATGTCGTTCCAATGAGGAACACCAAAATTTGCTTGTTCGATTTGGTTCTATCTAGCAACATCAAAATAGCGAGTCATTCTGACTCGAGTCGACTACTTACTTTCGCAAGTAGCACTGCTACAGCTATCACTCGTTCAGGTTTGTATATGTTATACTGTGCATCATGAGTGGGGTGTGGACAATTGCACTCCTGTTCATCCTCGCTGTAGCACTTCCGTTCTGAACGATATCCCTGATTTGCCCACTCAGTTCGTCTTCGCCTCGAGATCGATACGTGCTTAACATCTCGATGCCAACAGGCGGGGGCACTTGTCTTCGTGTTAACTCTTCACGAGAGGTAGCCAAGCCTAGCAGTGCCTTTAACTGCTTGCGAGCACCGGCACGCCCCTGTATGACAAGATCTCTAGCCTCCAGCGGATCCACTCGGTGCAAATGTGCCAACAGCTTCATCATGAATTTATAGATGTGTGAGTACGGCACATCAGCGTTGATGCGCTCTGCGTTTGCCACAACATCTTCTGCATGAAGGACTGGTACAGTCGGAGCATTCAGTGCTAGAGATGCAGTTTCGGGTTTACGTTTACATCCACTCTGAAAATTGCGAGCTACTGTCTCGAGCATAATACGGTCTGGAGCTGGGGCATTAGAGTTGGTCCACTCCAGCTTGTTCCTTTCACGATACTCGGGAAAGTCCTGTAGTAATCGTTCGTACGGTTGCTGATCGAGTCGATAGAGCTCGGTCAGAACAAGTGCTACGCATGTTTCAAGATGAGACATCCCATAGAGCAGAGCAAGCTCGCCAAAGAACTCGCCACGCTCCCGGATAGACTCAGCAGCATCCAGTTTTACCAACACACGGCCATTGGCGATGAAATACATGCTGTGGTCAACATCGCCTTTCATGGTCACTTCTTCACCCTCAGAGCAAACCACATACTGCAAGCACACAAGCAACCCACGCAGAAACTGTTCATCTAAAAACCGGAAAGCGATAACCCGAGTAGCAAAACTGCGAAGGGTGGCTAATACGACATCTTCATACAGAACGCGGGAGACGCTTACGACAGCCGCAAACTCATCGTCTCCTTTGCGACGACGCCATACGCGCGCGTAGTAAGACTTAATTTGACGCTTAAGTTTTTTTGGGACCTCATTTTGCACTAAGTAATGCTGTAGCTCGCCCAGATTTTGCTCAAATGCAGCTTCTCGGCGCGCTCGAGCATTAAGCAATTCACCTTGCGCACCAACAAGCGCACCGTAGATGTAAATGCTCCAGAGAGTGATAACAATCTCTGCGACGAGCTCCAGGGGGTTCATAGAGAGGATGTCGCCGTAAAAGAGCGTCGAGATGCACTCCATTGAGAACAACAATGATCTCAAATATTTTCTTGATAATGTTATGCTGTCTAAGCAAAAGGCAGTAGTTTGCTCAGTAAGCATCCGCCCTGTATCTTCGGCCGCCGTTGTTCCGTCAACAATGTACACTAGCATACCTGATGTAGAAAGCCATGATGTCCCGTAGGTGTGGAACGCTTGTTCGCTAGTTAAAAACCATATGCAGGCCAAAATATGCCCCATCGTAAGGTATGACACTAACCCCCGCAGGAAATACAGCGATGCGTCACCTATAGGAGCCTTGCGATCGTAAACTAAGTACTGAAAAAGTTGCTCGGAGAGTGGTTCAATACGCCGTACGAGCAACAGGCGATTCATCCTAAGCAACCAACGAGAGGTCCACCACGAAGAGTGAGCAATCTTCACAACTGAGGGTGTATAAGCTAGTGGGATACGGACTTCTGAGACAAATAGTAGCAATTCTAAAGGTAGCATTGCTAAAATGTCGGCGCGAAGAGCTGGATTGGACAGTAACACTCGTCGAAAACCACCTTGTGTTGAATTCACCAAATTTGTACCGATGCTGTGAACTGACAACGAAACGTACCGGATTCTGTAACCTACATCCATGATGCACAGAATATCCATGAAAATCTCAAATCCTGACCAAGCCCGAAGAATGATAAGAGGCAATTCTGTCAGATCGGTCGCGAAGCAGAGTTTGAAGGGTGTGATTCCGAGATGATAAACAGCTATGGCAAGCATGAATATATCCCAAATTTTGCCCAACTCTTTGATTCGCCTGATGAACGCTCTTGACTTGGGGTCAATGATCTCTGTGCGTTCGTTCGCGAGCTGCAGTATTGCCCCCATAAAGGAAGGCCGTTGACTATTACTTGCCCGATGAATAGGCTCACGGAACTGAAAACTGCCACGCAGCTGAGGAATTATCGGCTTCACATCACTTAGTCGTTTAGCAGTACCAGTGGAACTTGTGTGCTGTTTAGAATCACTCGATAGGTGATCCGGATTCTTCCACTGACGGTACTGGTGATACAAGCGGAGTTGTGTTGCATATTGTGGGCGCTGGCAACGCTGAATGACAGCAAAGTCAATAGTCCCCCGCCATGTCTCTCCATCTACCATCCTTAAACTTATTTTGCCTTCTTCACCCAAACCTTGAAAATACTTACACCCAAACAATGGTAACGATCTGCTACGCCTCATAGCTGCATGGGCGGTAGCTACCTTTGGACTTGTAGGAGGTACTTGCTGCTTCGGGAGTTCCTCGTGAATTACTACAGTAGAGAATCGTCGTTTACGCATAGAAGCGTTTTGCTCACCTGAACCAGCCAAGCCGATGGTATGTGCAATCTTCGATAACTTCGCAGCGTTCTCTATTGCAATAGCTCTTCGACAAGCAGCGGCTGACATTTCTGTTGAAGCCTGGTTCGATTTCTGGTTATTGTGAAACGAGTAAGATGTTTGCCGCTTCGCCAGACCACGAGATGGATGGATTCTAATTTGCGGGCGTTGCCCATTTTCATTTGTCAAACTAGACCTCGGGAGAAAGAAAGTTGCGTCGGGTGGAACGAGATCATCGAGCAGCTTGTCGACAGTATAGCGTACGGCGGCAAGGGCCTTAAAGCGTGCCCAGCTCTCCGCTTCTAGCCGTCGCACGTGGTGATTTGACAGGCTGTCACGCACGAGCTTGTTGACCGGGTTTAAATCGACGATAAACTGAATCATGTGAATATCATTTTTGCTGGCATGTATACCAGCAGGAGTGGGGCGTGGAACATCACCCAATGGACTACGGTATATATCATTCATGTTTCCCCGCTTACTGCGTGATAAGCTGAGGCGTCCGCTGCGATTCGACACCGCCAAAGAGGCACGTCGACGTACCTGCAACACGGATAGTGCTTCGTGAAACTTAATAGCTAGGTTTTCAGTTTTCTTCAGCAGATATTTAGTTTTCTTCTCGAGTATTTGAATCTCTGACGGTAGAGAAACTCGACTGCTTCCTTTCTTGGTTGATGTCAGCAGCCGAATAGTAGAATGTGAACCCGGCGGCCTTGAAGGCGGTATAGTGGCACTGGGGTTGAAAAGGTAGTTCATCTGACGGCTTGCAAGCAGACTCTTAGCCCGTCTCGCCGTTCGCAGGCTAGTCCGTTGGTAACGAGAAAGTCTCCCACGAACCCATTTCAGAATGGCATGCAGCGCATGCTTTTGCACCTGTATATCCGACAGATCATCATCGGTCGACCATAACTCTTTCCAATCATGCTTGGTAACGTAAAGTACTTCACATGACGTGGTCGCTCGAACCGTAGCAAGCCTTCTTTGATTAGAGAGAAAAAAGGCTATTTCACCAAAAAGTGCGCCTTCCATCAGTACAGCCACGCTTGACACTGAATTGGTCCAAAATGCAGCCGCAAGCCCCTTGCGTATTATACATAGACGGTTCCCGAAAGTCCCTTCAACCAAAATGTTGTCGCCTGGAATGAAGAGCTCTGATTGCATACGCATCGCTAGATTGTTGATCTGGGAAACCGTAAGTAAACTCCTGATAGGCAGCAATGCGATGGAATGGCCGTAGGTCTCGAGCATAAGCTTTAATCGGAGGTTCGCAGATAGATCCTGCACAGTACTGTGGAGTTTAAGTCCTTCTGTATGCTCAAACTGCAGATGAAAGAAAAAACTGACGCGCTCACGTAAGTTGTCTGGCAACTCGTGCTCCTTTGCGAAGCTATCAAAACTTGCGATGCGGCTTTTGTATTGCTTGGCCTCTTTACCAAGCTCGAGAATAAGTTCTGAAATTTCACCAACGATGTGACCAATAATAAAAGTGCAGCAAAGGCAAGTCAGCCCTGTCCAGAGCGTGCCAGCTGCGTCTCGAGGGACGCTTTCTCGTGAGCCCACAAGCAGCAACGTGGTGATTGCCCAATAAAACGACTTCGCGTAAAGCATCAGAACTGAGTTGTGGTATTCATGCAACAAATGGTCGTGAGCCATCCAGCAAAGATCAACATTTTTGCACTCATTCTCAGATATTAAGAAGAAAACACACCCCACACAATGCGCAACCAAAACAAGAATAATCATCATCTTGGCGGGGCTCAAATATGCTGACACATTATGGGACGCAAACTGTTGCTGTATCTGTATTATTACGTCGTCCAGGTAAACCAAAAGATCTACGCAGCGTACGAGTCGCGGTAATCGGCACAAACTCACAACGACTGATCCACTAGCTTTTGGCACGTAAAGTGGCAAAGACGCTATCAGATCCCATTTAAACGTTGAACTGTTGAGGTAACGGTGGTCCTTATCTTGCCGGTTCACAAGATTGTCAAAGCCAACTTCGGGGCATCCAAAGTAGTATAGACGCAAGTAAATATCAAGCGCAAAAAATAAGTCACAGCCAAAATCAGCAAGCCATACGATGGTGTTTATGTCTCTAGAGAGTTGGAGGTGTGAGTGAAAACAGATCCGGAATATAACGAATACAGCGTTATAAATATTCCAACACGTAATAATTGCATTCCATGTAGTTGTGAATGTGCTGCGTCTAGCATCCACATCGTGCACACCATGTTTCCTGCTTATGCCTCCAACCTTCTTTGATGCCGTCACCGCATTCTCGTGTTGACTGAAAAGGGTAGATGTATGCATCATGTGCGGCTGTAGTTTAAGTCTTTCTAAGTTGCGCACAACACGCTGCATCAATCTATGTTCATCAATCCAGAGAAGTTCAGCCTCCTCCTTTATATCGCTAAGATCGCTAGCGAATTTGCGTTGTATAACGTCAAATTGTTCACGAGTCATGACAGACGCTTCAACAAACGATGCAGCTATAAGCGTAGCGCTATGAGCTTTCCGTAGCAGAAATTCATTGACGCCGTAACAATCGCCTCCATGAAGCGCTCGTATTGGTACTTTCCGCACGTGAAAAAAAACATTGACCTTACTCCCGTGCAATAAAACGAAAAACTCGCGGCAGACATCGCCTTCTAAGCAAATAGTTTCGCCGTGCTGGTAACTATGGTGACGAAACTTACCCGTGATCTCGTGAAGGAACTCTGAGCTTGCCGAATCAAAAAGTGGCACGTTCCTAACGGCTTCTGAGTGCAATGATGATGATATTTGGTAGCAAAGCTGATCAGGTAAGTGAGCCAACAACTGAGACTCGTAGGCATGTTTATGCTCCACAAACTGATGGTGATAAAATCGTCGAATTTCGCCACTTAGCTTCTCTGAGATGTCCATATGCTCCAGAATACTGTTCAGCGTATTCATTTTCTCGATATGATGGTGCCGCGTTGCCATCACGTTCGAAATTGTACTTGACATGGCTCCCACCACGCCAAAGTTTATCACACCTCCAACAAAGATCCACAATGCTGCAAAATAGCTCTCAGAAGTAGAGTAGGCAACAATATCACCATAACCCACCGCCGTTAGTGTCACAACAGCCCAATACAATGAACGCAAGTAGGCAAACGATGTCTGGTAAGTAGAAGATGGGTCTTCTTGAGGAAAAGCTGCTCCAACATGAGCGTAGCAATCATATTTTACCCATGAACAGTTCTGAAACAGTGTAGCATGTTGTAGACATTCTTCACGCGATAGGTCTGATAGTACCTCTCGAGTTGCATTTTCATAAGCAGTGTCTCCTGCAACCCAGGCCATTTCAAACCATACGCAACCTACGATGTGCAGCATCAGCGTTACACCCAGTAGCAAAGAGACAACAAGGTGAGTCTTTGAGCTCATACCGTGATAGTCACTTATGTTACGGAGTAATGTGGGCAGTTCACGAACTCGAAACAGACGAAGCAAGCGAACAAATGATAAATGGCCTCGTGCAGCATCGATTGGGTAGGAATCGAAAACGATACCAACTGGTATCCATGCTAGCATGTCTAAATAGAATCCACTACCTTGATATGAAGCAAAAATGAGATCCGGTTGTGTCACCTCCAACATTACGCTTTGGTCCAAAAACGCGAAGTATCGAGCGCGCAAGATCAGATCAAGCGTAAAAAACATCTCCACCAGCAATGTCAACGCATATTGTGCGCCAAATTCAGTTTGTTTGGCAAAAATACCCTGGTCGTCAGACATTGCGATGAAAACAGAGAAGAATGGGACCTCAAATGCCACATATACAATAGCGATCAATCGTGCAGTTTCCCAGTACACACGGAACACTGACCCGGGAAGACGCCAACTTACACCCCGCCTCAGCTCGCCAAAATATGCCTCATCAGCAATGCTATGGGAGCTTGAATTTCTACCTCCACTCTCACGACCACCACCACCACGCAATCCCAGAAGCTTTTTAGTCTTGCGTAGCTGTGTAGAGTACTTTTCCAAGGTCTCAATCATACGGGAGCGAACGGCGTTTTCATTTCCTCTGTGCGAATACGTAATAGCCTCATCAAACTTAGCTTTGGCTAGGACATAGAGTTCACAAAAAGTCTTTGCAATAGCTTTTTTCTCGTATTTTTCGGGGAAAAATAGGCAGCTATCAGCAAAAAAGTCTCCTGTCTGGCACTCCTTCGGATGTGAGCCATTAAACGCCGAAAGGACCACCTTCCCCCGAATTACAAAGAACATTTGCGCATTAAACTTGGGCTCTGTGATCTGATCGGCAGGAGAGTACACACGGCGCACTAGTGCGAGCGCGAGTAGATTGATAAACTCAACACTTTCTTTCATCAGAAAGCATACTTGTCTGACGCGGCTAGCCTTGAGTGTAGCGACAACTTTTGACTGCAAATGTTTAGGCATAATGTGCAATGCCTCTTCGCTATCAAGGCTATGATGAGTACTCCATGAGTAACTAAAGTATGCCGTAACTTGGCGCCGAACTGCACGCGCAATATTTTTTGAGCGCATATACTCCCGGGCATTATCTACGTGAGTCGTGAAGGCTGCATATCGTGCATTCCGGATGCGAAAGATAAAAAGAAAAGTAGCCAGCACTGACGTTCCAAAGAGAGCGCCCATAAGGGTAACTACAACCGCGTACAATGTTTCAGCATCGGAAACGGGCGTGACATCGTCATATCCAAGTAAAACCATGGTTCTGGACGCCCAGTACAAAGTCCGTGCATACTTCCGTGATACAGTTGCACCGAAGAGGCGGTCTCGCACAGCCCAGCTAGTCTCCACGCTTTCGTCGCAATCCTCCAGAGAAACGCCGCATTGGGCATGCGCAATCAGCATGTACCCGCAGGCAACGTAGTGGCACAATCCAGCGCAGAGCCCAATGTTACGCGCGAGGCTATTGATCCCAGAGGAAGAAAGACGCTGGACCCACGAGCGATCGGAGTAAATATTCGCGATTCGCTCCAGACACTGTCGTATTCTATAGACGCGACACAGCTTGGTGATCCGCACCAGGTGCAGCGTGTTGTAGGCCCCCGTGGAGAACGCTATCGCGTCCGTGGGCACGAGCGCGATGATTTCCAGGATAAACTGCACATTGCGCGCGATGGCGAACTTCCTGCGATACGTGGAGTCGTCGGCTCCAGAGAGCGACGACAGCGGCTTGATCGAGGCAAGGGTCCACTTGGCTTTCACTCTCCTCAGGCCAGTGGACGACGTCTGCGTCAAGCCCCTGGGCGCCTTGAGCCGGTTGGCGTCCCTCGTCAGCTTCTTGCCCAGCTCGAAGCTCACCGACTCGGAGAGCTGCGAGAACGCGTCCTTCCACACGCGGTAGAAGCCCGCGAACTCCAGCAGCCCGATGGTGTCCGCCACCACGTCCAAGGGCACGAAAATGATCAGCTCCTGCGTCCACCGACGCGCGCTCTCGTCGTCTCCGTGGCGGAACGGGTCGTAGTAGAACCCGATGCGGAACGGCACCGAGAGGAAGACGTAGAGCGCGGCGTACAGGCTGATGACCACGTTCACGGTCTGCCTCGTCGTCCACGGCAGCCGCTTGTAGAGCTTGAGCACGGGGCGCGAGCCTCGTCTGTAGAGTCGTCTGCAGGCCCTCAAGACGCTTCTGCTGGACAGTCTCGGCGCCGTCTTGAACGTGCCGGACGCCGACTGGAAGTCCACCGCCGTGACGCTGGCCCGGGGGTCCTCCAGCACCTCGCGCGGGTCGTCGCCCGCGGTCGCGTACACTTTGCGGTGCGGCATCGTCGCGCGCTGCTGCGCTTCCCCATGGAAATGATCCGCGGGCGGTTTCGGCCCCCTGCGCGCCGCGCCGCCGCGATATACTTGGGCGGGGGGGGGGTTTCGCCGCCTGTCTTCCAGCGCAGCTTGGCGAGTGCGCACTCGCGGACACATGCGTCGGTGTGCGAGTGGGTGCACTCGGTGCCGAGACGGCTGCTGCCACATGCTGGTGTGGCCCACAACCAGCGCGACACCTCAGTGACCATCACTCCTGTGCGCACTCGCCCCCCCCTCCTTCCGCTCCAGTTCGAGACTCGCCATGGACGCGTCCAAGCGCGTGGCGGACGCCAAGGCGCCGCGCAAGGAGGCGCCGGCCGCCGACCTGAAGCGGCTGCAGAAGTTCTTCGCGCCCGACCGGCCGCCGCGTAAGCGCCTGCGCACGCTACTGGACTTCCTCAAGCACCCGGCGGGCGCGGACGCGGCCTCGGGCGGCGGCAACATCGCCGTCGCCGTGCAGTCGCTACTGTCGGGCGCGTCCAAAGACGCCGCGGGCGCGGGCGGCGCCAACGCCGGGCCCGAGCACGCGCCCGCCGTGGCCGACTTCTGGGCCGACGCCAACAACAGCACGCTGGTCTTCGGCGTCGTGAGCGACTGCGTCACGGAGCTCGAGACGCTCTACACGCCGCACGAGACGGCGTTCCGCAAGCAGCGCCGCAGGCCGCTGGAGGCCGAGGACTGGAGCGAGGTCTTCGAGGGGCTCGAGGTGCTGCTGCGCAACAACACGGCCAGGCTGCGCGACGGGTGGAACAACAACGGGCTCTCCATGCTCTTCGCCAAGCTGCTCAAGCGAGACAACCACGCCATGATCAAGAAGTACGCCTTCCGCTGCCTGGCGCTCTACACGGACGCCACGAGGAACCTGCAGCAGCTGGCGGCCATGCCATCCACCAGCACGGCGAGCTTCCAGGCCTCGAGGGCGGGCAGCATCCGGCTCATGAGCGACGGCGTTGAGATCGACATCGACGAGGAGGCGGACGACGGCAGGGGCACGGCCATGCTCTCGCATGCAATGCCCAACAGGAAGAACATGCACCTCGAGCTGCTGAGGGAGAGCGTAGACTTCTCCCCCTACGGAGGGGGCAGCATCATGCTGCCGGATAAGTTTCTGAACGAAGGAGTGCACGTAGAAGGGTGGATGAGACCCATGCCGACGCAGGCGGAGGAGCCCGTGGATATGCTAAAGTTCTTGATGGACTTGAGTCTCGAGAAGGAAGACAAACTGGCGCCGTTGTCAGCTACCGGCAAGTCGAGTGGAAATAGCGAAAGGTTCATATTCTGGGCAGAGTTGATTATGAAGTTCTATATGCCGTTGCTGTATCCGAAGATATGTCTTAAAGTGAAGCTGAAAGAGGAAGGCGATACGCTGGGATTTTTCCACCACTGCCCTGGAAGCTTCCAGCGAGTTGTGGCACGCTGGGTTTACAAGTTGCGCTCAAAGGAAGATTTTATGGAGGTACTGTGGTCCCGGCGTGAGTTTTCGGAAGTGATCATGGAAACAATCCGTCAGCGATTTGCCTACCGAGACACAGAGCTGGTGGCAGATGCTATTAAGTTTTACTCTGGTATTTGCACGGGGGCACAATACGTCCCTTCAGGAATGAAAGTGCAAATGAACGAGTGCTCACGCGCCATGATTTCGCATGTATCACAGCTATTCCACCCATCGGTTCAGTTGGACGATTCAAAAGTTTTGCTCCATTGCATTGAGCTTTTGGAACTCGTTTCTCAGCGACGACTAGATGACTATACATCCACATATTTACGCAAGTTTGTGCTATCGACAATTGATAACTGCACAATGTTACGCGATCCAAGTAACCGCCCCGTTCTCACAGCTATGCTCTCAATTGTTTTGCACGTCTGGATGCATTCAGCAGTAGTCGCAAAGGCCACAGGCGCACAAATGTGGATGGAACTTACTATTGCTATTCGGCGGTGGCTTGTCAATCCAGCGGACTCAAAGGTTGTGGGCGTTGAAATCATCAACTGCTGGAAGCGCGAGCTTCGCTTTTCAAGCTGTTTGCTAATGTACGTCATGGACAAGGGCTATTCGTACTTGAAAGTCACTCCGGAAGGAGCCATGCTTCTACCTCAAAACGGTGGCGGTGGAAAGGACGATAAGGTGCCAGGGAGTGGAAAAACTCTGAGAGAGCTAAAGCAAGGATATCTCCAGTCATCCGCAAACTTTCTCATGATGACAGTCGTCGACGTATCCGACGCGGCATTGTTGCTAGATCGAGTACTGCACCTTATCCCTCCCCCGACGGTAGCTGCGCTTCCGCCATCGATGCACCTCAGCTTGACGGAAGGTATGCTGCAATTGATAGAACTTTGGATTGACTCAGCGATCGGAACACAGCGCTCCCAGCCATCTGAGCTGCAACAAATTAGCCCGTCCACTGTTCTCGCTTTGTTTGGCGAGTGGTTCCTACCTGCATGTGAGCTGGAGGCTCCAGATTTTCAGAATTCGCGTTGCATCGGAATTGTGGCCTTATGTAAGCTATGCTCGGTGCGCTGTATCAATTCGATCACGCGTGGACACCTTACAATCCTTGCCCGTGTACTTTTCAAAGGAATTACTTCTCCATCCGGAGTGGTTGTTTCCACTGTACTTCAGAAGTCATCGGTGTTGTTCTCACTCAATCTGGAAGGCCTCAACATACTTGTGCCAGCATATTTATATGCGGTTGATGATATCATTATTGGTAACATTTGGAGTCGGGCAGAGAAGTCTAAGGCGAAGTTCTCGGAGTGGAATAATGAACTGAATGCAGCACTTGATGTTGTTTTTGCTATTTTGGAATTGCCGAAGAGGTTCCCAGACCAAGATTTTGTACGTTGGAGACAAAAAATTCAGGGTGTTTGTGGGATTGACGAAATCAGCTTGATGCAAGGTATTATTGACGAAATACCAGAGACGTTGGATGAGTTCCATGTGATTGTTGGTCGTATTCTTGTGCGCATTGCCCAGCTTCCCTTTACAGATGTCGTGAATATTAAAAAGCGTGCCCTGTGGGGGCTCTACTGTCTTGTCGTGATGAATCTGAAGCCAGGTGCTAATGGGGAGCATGTGGTTGACCCCATTCATCTGGCGGAATGGGTTGTGCATCTCGTGGATGTATGTCAGAATGTGGATTTCTCAATCTCTATGGCAGCACTTACGATTTTGCAGGACATGTCGGACTATCACGAGGAAATTAACGCGTTCGAGCCTTCCCTTGTGGCTCGCATCGTCATGACGCTGGCAGTATTCGCTCAACAACAGGTTGAAGAGGCTTCAATTGAAGTTCAAGCGGCAATGGAGCGTATGGGTGCTGCTGAGTCTACAGGTGAGTCTGCTACAAAATCTTCCTCCTTCACTGGATCTAGTCTCACGGGTAGTTCTCAAGTTTCAGGGCCCAGTGGAGGGGCTCGTCGCGGTAGTGATAACCCTAGGGCGAGTCGAGTGGAGGGCTCGATTTCTAGTAACCCTGGGGAAGGTACAGATGCATTCAGCAAATTGAAAAGCAAGCTGAAATCGGGAGCTCAAAACGCCCCTGCGTCTGCTCCGTCACCCTCGACAAATAGCCCTGTCAGTGAAACAACGCCTCAACCCGCACAGAGAGAGCAGGAAATCCCGGCTCTTCGGTTGATCGTCCAAAAGACCAGCGCAATATTCGAGTGTCTGCGCTTTTGGATCATGCACCGAACGGAAGTTCTGCAAGACGCTGACGTTAAGAAATTAATATTCAGCGCTATTGAAGCTGCGTTGGTGGGTACGCTTCCAGATGGCGAATGGCAACGCGAGGTGGAACGTGCCCGCACGCTTGAGCGACGCATGTCGATGCCACTTTTATTCCTGGGATTGCAGATGCGGGCGTCGCTCGATAATGAGCCTGGTCATGCGTGGTTGAAATGCTTTGAAGAGACTGCTGTGGCTGCGGAGGGGCTGTTGATGCACTTACTGCACCACATTAATGGCTTCCCCTCACCGGCAGGAGTCGATCAGATGGTGTCTGACTGCTCAGAGCTCACCGAATTGGATGCTACTCGCAATAATGATGATGATGAGTCCCCGCCTGCTGCGTTGAGTTTTGTATTCATGGACTCCATCGTGTTCAGCGTCGTGGGTAGTCTGGATTCACCATGCGCACGGTTCATTGTACGAGATATGACTGGGCTTTTCACGTGGGAAATCACACCAGGTGTAATGCCTCGAGGAACTCATTCACTGACAAGCTTGGTCGGTTCTGCAGCAAATCGAAACAACCACAACAAAAATGCCCCCGTGGAAAGAGAGCTAACCTTGCAGACAGACATGAAAAGTACAGAATTGCTGACACTACACCGCCCAACGAGTGCGGTGCAGGTGGAATTTAAGCACACCGACGAGGTTGGAGGAATATGCAAAACCTGTGGTGGGGAAAAGCCTCGAACCAAGTCTGCCCCCTCGGACGCGAAGGGTGGCCGTATTAATGCTGCATCGGGAATTAAGCTTGAGGCGCGCCAGGTGTCTTGGGAACAGGAGCAAGATATTTTGTCTAACAATGTATGCCCAATCAAGAGCAGTTATGTGTTTCACGAAGATGGCAGCTCGTCCGCAGGTGCAGGCAGTAAAGAAAACGGTGATCCCAAGAAAAAAGAAAAATCACGTTCATCTGAGGTTGAAAAAATGCCAGGAAGTGGAAATAAAGATGAGCGTCAGGAACGTCTTGAACGCATTGCGAAGCAGCACGAAGAACGCAATAATACAGGCGCATCTGCACAACCTACCCCAGAACCCCAGAAGGTTGTTTGTCACTGTCCGCCACAGTCCGAATCCAAGTTTAAACGTCGTACAACGACAACAATCTGTGGTCTTTTTGACATGTCGATCAATGAGCCCAATGTTGGAAGCTTGGATGATGAACGGTGTTTGCTGGACCTTGTTCTAGATAGCATTCCGATGGTGTTCCGTGACTGTGGTGGCGATACGACTGATAAAACACTATTGGGAGGCCGCTACTCGATGATGCGATACCATCTTATGGACTTAATGCCCTCCTCAAACCCGCTTCAAATGGACTCGGCGGAAGTTGCAGGATTTTCATTCCTGCAGCGACTGATTCATGACGAAGAATGCTACTCGCAGCTAAAGAGTTTCTTGACAAAGGAAGAAAATACTGGTGGAAAGGAACTCGTGGAGTTCTGCGACGCCGTGAAAAAGTACGAACGTTCATCTGTCCCTACAGACAGGTTGGGTCAAGCCAGTGTTATTTACTGGGAGTTTTTGACGGTTGAAGGAGGAAAGAAGCTTGTTTTCCCAACAGCAATCGTATCCGATATTCAAGAACAAATTCACAAAGCCCAGTCCGCGCTGCGATCGGTAGTAACTACAGCTGCGGATGAGCCTTCAGCTCCAATATTCTGTCTTCCAGGCTCGCTTTTCCAGCACGCTATGGCTTTTGTCGAATATGAAGGATTTGAGAAATCAGGTTTGCTAGACAAATACGTAGCTGCGCTAGACCAACCTGCAGCGTCATCAACAGCGTCAGGCTCGACCAGTGCGAGCAACGGTAAAAACAGCTCAAGCGTACCGTCAATTCCACCCCAACTCGCACTTTTTGATTCATTCTCAATCATGGAAGTCAATGCACGAGTGTCTCACCTGGCTTTGCAGAAGCGGAATTCTGACGAGCAGCTAGTGAAGATGACGAAACCGGGCAACACCTCGGCGGAACACTTGATCGAAGTATCAAACAGCAGTCTGAAGGATAGCCGGGTGAGCGCGCTTGATATTTGTCGTTTGTTTTTATCACAAGCTGGTTTGCTGCCTTCCCCCGACGGTGACTCGAAGAAAAAATCGACTCTAAAGTTACTGGAGCACGGTCCAAAACTAGAACGATCGCTGAAGCACCTAGACAAGAGCCCGACGCGCGAAACGATGAAGATTGGTGTAATCTATGTGGGCAAAAAGCAACACTCGCAGCAAGAAATCCTCCACAATGAGAAGGGAAGTCGCGCGTATGAATTGTTTTTGTCGCAGCTCGGCTGGAAGGTTGACATGCAGACCCACCGTGGTTTTGTGGGCGGTTTGGACACGAACCCCAAAAGTCTTTCAAACGGAAAAACAACGCTTTATTACGCAACCTCTCACAGCGAAGTGATGTTCCACGTGGTTACTATGATGCCCACAAAGTCGTCAGACCCGCAGCAGATCGACAAAAAGCGACACGTGGGCAATGACTACGTGCACATCGTATGGAGCGACAATGCAACCCAATCATATGACCCATCGACTATTACAAGCCACTTTAACGATGTGCAGATCGTAATTTACCCTCTTCGAAAGACGCAGCGTGGACTCTTCCTGATCAAGATCCACACGAAAGATAAGGTGCCACCTTTCGGGCCGCTGCAGTCAGGCATGGTGGTTCATCAGGCTGACCTTGCTCGGCTTGTGCGTCAAACTGCTATGAACGCGAACCGAGTGTGCCGGTCTCAGGTAATATGTCATGTCGTTTTTCTTTTTGTACTACGTTGCTAACGCATTGTGTCCGATATCACAGACGATGCTGTACGTGCGGCCATATCCAACACGGAAGAAATTAGTGGACGAAATTGTTGAACGGTATGCCGTCGAGTACAAGGAAAGTCAACTGCTCACGATGCTGTTTGGCAATTCCGCTTCCGTCTCGACGCCGTCGGTTGGCACTGATTAGTTGCAGCCAGCTCAGTAAATGTTTAAAAATGTGTGGGTTTCTGTCACTTTTGCTTTTGAAATTAATATTTCGAAGGTTGGGTATGAACATAAAGACAAGTGGACATACTTAAGAGTTATTATTGCTGTTGCCGGAATTCCATGTTAGTCCTTACGTGGAAAATTACGCTGGACCTCCGATTCTCGGCGTCACATACCCAGAGTGCTCAACATCATCACGGACGTACTACGTAGTAGGTTCTCGATTTCAGACTGAAAACTGACTGCAGAAGATATTGTAGTAGATGTTTCCCGTCTCGAGACGGTTTTGCGGAATACTTCGAAGTATTTGCGAGTGCACTGTCGACGTACTTATTAATACGGCAAACACATGAAGGCGCTGCAGGCTTGATGCTCCCGACGCGGGATCAATCCATCTCTATTTGCGTTCGACACTGACCAGCAAATTCAAATTATCCAGGACTTTGTTATTCGTGGTTATCGGTACAGTGTGTACATGTACGTACGTGTCGGATAACACAGTTCGAAGCCCACGATTTTAGGCACACTTATCGACATTCGACACTTGTTCCGCGCAGCTGGACACGCTTTCCCGGTCGCTATTGCGCCTCAAGGGGATCGAGCGCCTTGATGACCTCAGCAAACATAAAGCATCTGTGACGATTCTCGTGCTTGAATGGCGCCACGCAGCACCCGGTATCTCTATTTTTGCGAACCACGCTGCGTGGTGCTTATAATTCTTCTTACTGCCATCGCAACGATAGCGCGCGGCGAGATTTGAGGTTAAATGGTGCTTCTCCTTGTGCTTGTATTGCTGAGATACGATTTGAAGCTGAAATCCTCTATTTAGTGTTTAGTGGTAGTACACTACTTCACATTCCAAGTAGGGCTTTAAGGCATTGCGTTCCGCTGCTGCGACCGTGAACGAAGCTGGGAGCGTAACTGTTCGATCTCAGTCTGCATATCATCCGTTAATCTTGCCCACTTCTTCATTTCACGCGTGCTGACCTCGCTGAGCTTTTTCAAGCTTGCTTCCACAGCAGCACGCTCTTTTCTCATTGCCGCACGTTCCTGTAGCAATTGGTAGATCATTTGGTCTTTCACCCGCAGCAGACTTTCCTGATCCTTTTGCTTCTGGTATTGTGGTGGAGGCACTGAGGGTGACTGGACAGGATCCGAAGCCAAAGGTGGCTCGTTCTCCTTCTCCTTCTTGAACTTGGCGTGCTGCTCAGCGTCACCGTAATTTTTCATAGCGAGGCACTGCGCCTCCTCTTCGATTTCATCGGCTTTCTCGATAAATACTTCCATTTCGCGGCGTGGAACTTCATTTCCTGTTAGTAAAGAGTTGCAAGTGGTCACTACCCAGGGTCTACTCCAATTTCTGCCATACAAATGAGCTTACCCTTGTTCAAATATCGCCGCACGTGTCGGATGATTTCTTCTAATCGGTCCAAATCGTCTTCCATTGCCTCGTAAAGCTTCGTCGCATCATTTTCGGCGGTGCCGTCCTGCCAGTTGCTGTGGCTATCGTCGTCGTCAAAACCCGGAAAAGGAGACCTCTGTCGCCTTTTGACTCTTTTCAAGTCTTTCCACTGAGAATTTGCGTAGCCTTTACTGCTGTCCCGCTGCCGCCCCGCTATCTCGTCGCGGATAACCGCCATTTGCCGCACAATGCGCTCTCGTTGATCTACCAGCTCGTCCTTGCAGATTCTTCGCAGTTTCCACAGCGCCGCTCGATACCGCGCTCGAATTTCATCGGGACTTGGGAGCGGAAGATCACTACCGGCTGCTGCGTCTCGAACCTCTGCTGGTGGTGCCACCGGTTCCTCTTCCTGCACAGGGTTCAGCGGCACCGGAGCTACCGCGACCGGCGCCGGCGCAAGCGCTCTGTAGCTGGTCTCCTCCACGAAAGCCCGCAGCTGGGGCTTAAAGTCCGCAAAGAAAACATGAAACGCGTCCAATGTGAGTGCGCCCGTGCGGTCCTTATCGTACCGCTCAAAAAGCTGTCCTGCTTCGAACTCCGAGTTCCTGTCGGCACGCTGGTAGCCTAACGGGATGCCACTCGAGTCTGTCAGCGACAGCGGCGGTCGCGAGAGCGACGCCCCCCAGCCACTGCTCACGGGATTAGCGTAGTCTCTCAAGAGCTGCAGAAAGTCAAGTCTTGTGAGCACACCGGATCGGTTGCAGTCGTACCGCCGAAACAACTGAATGGCGTCCGGGTCGTGTGCCGGCGGTAGGGCAGTCGCCGGCGTCGGAGCTGCAATAGCGGCAGGCTCAGCAATTTTCTCCTTCTTCTTGAAGGAGCTCTTGCGGTCCTTCTCCTTGCTCCTACGGTCCTTGTCCTTGCCGCGCGACGTCGCGTCAGCACCGGACCGACTGCTCTTCTTGCTCTTCTTCTTGTCCGCCGTGACAGCGGACTTGGAGGTCGGCGCCATGGACTCGAGCGCCAACTTCCGCGCAGACCCCAGCAAACCGCTCGGCGAGTTGCACAGCAGCTTGTGGCATAGCCATAACGGGCTCCGCAACCCCTGCGGGGCGTTTCGCGGCGGTTGCACTGCAACATCGCAGCACAAGTCCACATGGCTACATTTGTGTCAGCGTTCGTGTCTCTTCGCACGCTGCACACAACGCGCCACCGACGCGGGCCTTTTTTCGTGCCGCCAGCATGTGGCATCAGCTGGCTGGAAAAGCGCAGGCGGCGCAGAGGCGCGGGCACTGGCGGACGCTTTGCGCCGCGCTCTTCCATCGCGAGTACCGGTATCTCCATTGCATGCGCGTCGCTCCTCAGAGACGGGGCTGGGCTCCATAACGGGAAAATGCCGACACGTGTATGTGCCCGAAAGTTTTTGGTTGTCAATAGCGCGCCGTCCCTTTTGACGGCGAACCGCATCGGCTGTGTCTGTGCGCGGCAACAAACTTCGCCAGTACGCTTGAATCACGAAGGACAATGGCATGCGCACTTTGCGAGAGCAGCAACTGATATAGCGACTGAGCCGCATCGACGAATAGACACGGATGGAGCAGAAACCCCTCGACTTCAGTAGGGAGGGCGTTCTACAGTAGTTCCGTGAAACGTTCCTTCCATGCTGTCCAGGACGGGGTCGATCCCTCTAGGCTGCGCTCAGCTCTTTCCCCGACCAAGCCTCAAGTCTTGCTGCGACAGGATCCAGGCGACGGCCACCTTTTTTTCCTCCGCACATACACATGCTGTCATTTCCCCCCCTCCACAAACGCAGTGCTGCCCCATCTGAAAAGCCCCCCCGAAAGCAGATCAGCGGGGTAGGGCTCAGCGTAATACTGTTTAAACTGCGCCCTCTTCAATCACATCCCCCGCCGAATCACACATCTCCTCCTTCCCCCTGATCCTATATTAAATTCACCTCCAGAACCGCATGCGCACTTCTTCACGTAGGGAGTCAGCACATAGGCACAGTTTAGCGTATCACTAGCGATCGCCCCTCGCTGGTGCTGCTGCGCACTACCGGACCCACCAAGACGCGCACGAGCGGACCACCAGCCGAGCAGACCCCGCGCCCGGGGCAGCCATGGCGCGGAGACGGCGCGCGTTGCCTGCGTCTTTGCTGGCGCTCGGCGTGCTGGCGGCCGCGGCGGGGGCGCACGAGCCTCCCGGCCGGCGGCTCATCGGCTTCGACGAGACCCCGAGCTCCGTCGTGAGCGTGGCGGGGGGCGTGGCGGACGCGCTGCTCGGGGGGGACACGGCGGAGACGGACTCGCCCGCGTCCACGGCGACTGCGGCGGCGTCCGTGTCGCTGACCATCGGGGGCGTGGCCACCGTCGGGGCGGACGTGTTCCTGACGCAGAAGACGGCGACGGCGGGCGGATCCGCGGCCGAGAGCTTCAGCGACGACAGCAGCACGCCCACGGCCATCGCCGACTCGGTGACGGACACCACGGCGCCGGCGATCGGCGTGTCGGGGGACGTGACGTTGTCCATCGCGGGGTCGGGACAGGAGGACGCGCCTGCTGCCACCGCGGCGCCGACGACTCCCACGCCTACGACGACGGCTCCGGTGCCTAGGACGACGACTCCAACGCCTACGACGACGACTCCGACGCCTACGACGACGACTCCGACGCCTACGACGACGACGACGACGCCTACGACGACGCCTACGACGACGACTCCGACGCCTACAACAACGAGGCCGCTGACAAGAAGACCGACGATAGCGCCGACGGCGGCTCCAACGACGGCGCCAGCGGCGACGACACCCGAGACCACTGAGGATGAAACCGGAAACGAGTCTACCTTGTTCAGCGACTTGGACACGGCGGCGCCGACGGCAGCGCCAGTGCCGGTCACCCTGGCGCCAACAATCTCGGCAACGACGCAGGCTCCTGTTGCTGTATCGGTGCAAACGCTGGCGCCGACGACGGCCTCAGTATCAACGCCTGAAGCTGTTCCAGAAGTTACACAGGCCCCCACTACAGTCTCGGTGTCGACACCTGTAGCAGTTGCTACGCAGGCCCCCACGACGGTCTCAGTGTCGACACCTGAAGCAGTTGCTACGCAGGCTCCTACGACGGTCTCAGTGTCGACCCCCGAGGCGGCTCCAGAGGTAACACAGCCCACGTCAGTCTCAGTGCCAACCCCTGTAGCGGTTCCAGCATCAACACAAGCTTCCACGACGGTCTCAGTCTCAACCCCTGTAGCGGTTCCAGTGGGTACTGATGCGCCAGATGTGGTGTCGGTATCGACTGATGCTCCTGTGGCTGTTTCAACGGACGCCCCTGCTGACGGGTCTGTGGCAACTATAGCACCCGTGACGATATCAAAAGACAACCCAATTACGACTCCAGCAGTGACCGATGTGATTGTGGCGGTAACAACGGCGCCAGCGGTGACCGAAGCACCCGTGACCGTGCCTACGGACGCCCCGGTCGCTACTGATGCACCCACGGTTGTGCCTGTATCAACAGAGATCCCCACAGCAACGGAGCCTTCGACGGCTACATCAGAGACACAAATCCCGGAGGCCGGACCGTCGACTTCTTCTGGTAGTTCGGTGTCAGATGCACATGATCGCGCTATTGATGATGCTCAGACTGGATCGAGCACCACCGACGCTGCGGTGGTATTGCCAGATGAGAGTACCGTTGCACCTCTAGCTACGACAAGTACCCCAGCGGTGGGAACAGGTAGCGCAGATATCTCTGCGAATACTCCAGCTGCAGGTGCAATAGCCTCACCCGACAGGCCCACGACCAGTCCAACTTCACTTGATTCAAGCGGAAGCAATGACACAGTAGTATTATCATCAGAGAGTGGCAGCGAGGAGAGCGGTGAGGGAATGAGTCCAGGCCACGTTCATGCGAGCTCGAGTGCAGATGTAAGTCTGGACGGGTCTTCAGGTGAACTAACCTTTGGAAGTTCGGACATGCTTCGTGGAGACAAACAGAAGAAGGGAAAGAAGAAACAAAAAGTCCAAAACAGCAGCAGTGATGAGTACAGCGCTAGCAGAAGCAGTACCAGCAGCGAGGATGAATCGAGCAAACTATCTAGTGCTAGCAATAGCAGGAGCAACACGGGCGGGAGCAAAACGGGCGGAAGCAATGGATTCGGAGGCATACTAAATCCTGGCGGCGTGTCGGATGTGAACACTAGCTCTGCCACTTATTATAGCTTGGGGACAGGATCGATTGTTGCGATTGTCGGTGTCATCGCTGGCATCGCAGGCGTCTTGGTTCTTTTCGTGGCAATCGGCCGAAAAAAATATTCGGACGATGACGGTGATAGCCCTGTTCCGTACGGCGTGGACATTCGCACAATGGCGCGGCTTTCACCGACGTTCATGCAGGACGACTCATTCATGGAGAACGGCTACAACGGAACGGCTCTTATGGTGGCAGTGCCACCCCCGACGGCTCAGTTTGATGGATCATCGTCAACTAGCGGCGAAAGTTCGGACGAAGTGCCGTCTTTACGCGGTTACATGAACGCCACCAACTGTGACCCGTTAGCAGATATCAGCATGCGGAGTCAAGTTCCGTCGAGGCCGAGCTTCAGTGGCGAAGGGGATGCTGGCAACGTACGGCCGTCTGCATTGTATTCAGCCGGATCGTCCATGGCAAGCAGTAGTGCCATTAGCGGTTCCTGGAGCTCGGTGCTCGAGTCGGAAACTAGTTCCGAGCAGCACGCATCGCGAAACACGCGCGACACGTCGCTGAGTGCTTGGTCGGCAGCAAACCTATCGTCCTTCGGAAGTACAGCAAGTGGAGCGTCAGGGCTTTACCGCTTGACTCGATCGTCATCTACGTTGTCTGCCGATATTCGACACACTGGGGGCAGCGATAGAAGTCGCGGATATTCGGGGCCAACCCTGCCGCCACCCCCGGAGGAGGAATCATCTCGTGTCGCTGCAGGCCCCGTCGATTCAAGCCGCAGCAACGAGAGCACCGAGGTGTGAGGACGTCGGTTATGATCGTTAGTAAGTGTACATAGAGTGCGTGCGTGGACACGTCTTCCTCGGGTGGACTGTAAACTCGAGCCTAAGTGTCTTGGCTGTGAGCGACTGGCCGCAAGTGCCTTTATATTATTTGGAGCAACAAACGCAACACAGCGTCGCGCAATAATGCGAATCAATGAAGAAAACAACTCAAACAACGTACCATCTCAAAGGCGCCTTTACCTTTTGAATTTCACAAGAGCGTGTATCAGAATCAAATCAGTATTATGGCGACAGTTCATCCAAGCGAGACACCAACACTGTTAGAGTAACAAGTGCTGTCTTGCAAGGAGTCGCTGCATTCTGACAAGCTGGTCATTGTGCGCCTACCCTAAAGGAGGTAACTCGCTACAGCTGGTTAGACTGCGCCTCTCGTCCTCGGCAGAAGTTACTCGTCCTCGGATCTACTAGTAGTAGTAGTATGCAATAAGGTTAGAAGACACGATCCTCCAATATGTACGCGGTCCGTCCCCAATGCGCCTTCGTCGCGGCCAGCCACCCGATTTCTCCGGAGAACTGCTCGGGCACTGCCAGCCTGGTCGTTCTGCCAGAGCCGTAGCGTGTGTTGCACCTATCCGTCCGCCTTGGATATCCACCCACCCGCGCCCGCCAGACGAGACCAGCGACGACTCGCTTGAAGCGAGGCAACTCAGGTCCGGAGAGAGTTGTCACCGTGGCAGCTGAATGGACGCGGGCCGCAGGTGCCGCCGAACCATTGCAAGGGGGCGAGAGTGCCGAGGCGCGAGAAGGTCCCAACGGGACCGTTGGTCCTGAGCCGGCCCACGTGACACGCATCGGACGAAGACCGGCGCCATGCAACGCCGGATTCGTTCGTCTGCGCGGGATGGACGCCAGCCCCGAACTCGTTATCGTCCGCGAGCGACGTTGCCCAGAACTTGTCGAAGAAGCCTCCGCGAGTCTCGAGACGGAACTCAATGCAACGTGGCGGCGGATTGCAAGCAGCGCGGCGTGAGATGCAGCGGGGCGTGATATACCAGGGCCAATCGCCGCCGCGCACGGCAACGTGCAGGTGCAAGTGCAGCCTGCCAACCGCGTTTTCGGCCAGACGTTCTGAAGATCCCACAATGCCTTTCAAGGCGCGCGAAGCGCCGCGCCGTTCGGCGCGCGTTCCCGGGGAACGTTCCCCCGGACCGGGCTGTCCGCGCGCACGTTCCGCCTGATTCCGAGCCAAATGCCGTCCTCGGAGGGTTCACACGCTGAACGCCGAGCAATCGCCCAAGGTGAGCGCGAGCGCGTTGCTCGTCAGGTCCAATGGGGTCTCTGGAAAGAGTCGCCCCCAAGCGACCCCCCCCCGCATGGGGAAATCACTCCCCCGGGGTGTGGTTGGTCGTGCCACAAGTCACGCGTCCAAATGTGGCCCACAAAACAAGGCTCTTGTTTGTTGTTCTTTTTTGTGGCTCCCGAATGTGGCAACCACGCGCAGCCAATCCGCGCGCGTGCTGGTTTTCCGCCAATCCGCGCGTCGGAGCGCGCCGCCCAGAAAAAGGATCGAGCCCCGAAGCGTCGGACGAGCTGCGAGCCTGCAGCCGCGCTCCGCCCCGGGCGCTGGTGCCACTTGCGCTCTGCCCGCCGGCCTAATAACCGCCGGCCACCCACCGGGCCGCGACAGCCCGCGCCGCTCGCCTCGCGCCATGTTCCGCAAGAAGACGGCGGGCCCCGTCCTGGACGACAAGGTACGCACGCCACAGTATCAACTCTCACAGGCCGACAAAGGGCGGGGGGGGAAGAGGACCAAAAACTCGTCCCCCCCCCAAACAAGACGAGAACAAAACCAAAGAAGCAGATTCTCATCTGTTTGTTGTGGTGTGTTCGTTTTGCCGGTATCAATTGTAGGAGGCCCCGGCGGACGCCATCTCCCCCGCCGCGCCCGTGGACGCCGTGCGGCCGCGGCGCGCGTTCGCGCTGGCGGACTTTGAGTTGCTGGCCACGCTGGGCACGGGCACGTTCGGGCGCGTGCGGCTCGTGCAACTCAAGGGCGCGGGCTCGTTCCACGCGCTGAAGATTCTCAAGAAGAGCGAGATCCTGCGGCTCCAGCAGCTGCACCACATCCAGTGCGAGGTGGAGATCCTGAGCCGCATCCAGCACCCGTTCGTGGTCAACTACCTGGGCCACTTCCAGGACGAGCGCCGGCTGTACCTCGTGCTCGAGTACGTGCAAGGCGGCGAGCTGTTCTCGTACCTGCGCCGCCAGGGCCGGTTCCCGGACCACGTGGCCTGCTACTACGCGGCGCAGCTCGTGCTGGCCATGGCCTACCTGCACGCGCAGCACATCATCTACCGGGACCTCAAGCCCGAGAACCTACTCATCACGGCCGAGGGCGCGCTCAAGATCACCGACTTCGGCTTCGCCAAGATCGTCGAGGACAAGACGTGGACGCTCTGCGGCACGCCCGAGTACCTCGCGCCCGAGATCATCCAGAGCAAGGGCCACGGCAAGTCGGTGGACTGGTGGGCGCTCGGCGTGCTCGTCTACGAGATGCTCGCGGGCTACCCGCCCTTCTACGACGAGAACCCCTTCGGCATCTACCAGAAGATCCTGGACGGGAAGGTCGACTTCCCCAAGCACATCGACTCCAAGGCCAAGGACCTCATCAAGAAGCTGCTGTCCCAGGACCGCACCAAGCGACTCGGTACGGGGGCTCGGTTTCATTGCTTTGTTTGTTTTTGTTTTGTTTGTTGTTTGGTTTGTTTTGTGCTTTTTTGTTTTCTTTCTTAAGAGGCCGCATGTGACGGGCCTTCTGACTGACCCGAGGTGATTGTGGTTTTGGCGCTTTGGCGTGCAGGTTGCTTACGAGGCGGCTCGGAGGATGTAAAAAAACACAAATATTTCGCAAAAGTGGACTGGGATGCCGTGCTTGCACGCACGGACACACCGCCGTATCTACCGCCGGTCGGAGGACCCGGGGACCACACGCACTTCGACGAATACCCAGACTCGCCCGTGGACGACTCGGTCGTGCTGTACGGCGAGGACAGGGCTGCTTTCGACGTATTCGACCAATTTTAAGTTCAATAAACACCTTTCCATGTCATGATTGCGTTGCGACCATTTGTTGGTCACTTCAACTTGCCACGACGCACGTCAAGCAGCGAAAACACTTCCGCGTCGCTGGCTGTTGTGCGAGTGCTGAAATCCGGACGCAAGACTGAACACAGCTATTGATGCGACTTCCTTAGCTATCCGTTGTGGTTGCAGGACTTAGGTGTTTCACGAGTCTGGTTTCAGGGAGTTCAGGGGGTCGAAACAGTGAGCTGAGCCTCACTGGGAACTGAGAACTTGCAGCCGAACGCCTCCAGCACGCTCGTAACTCCCATCTCGACCTTATTGATTCAACTATCAAAATGGCTACACGAACCTCAGTTTGTTAACCGCTGTATTCAGAGATTTACTCGTGTTTGTTCGGATGAATAGCACGTAGCAATCGTGCTGCTTGCTCTTCAATGCTCGAGACTGCATCAGATGCCGAGATTCCACCTGGACCAGCGACCTGAGCAGGGACTCGGTAGACTGTAACGTCACCGGTGGAGTCTCCCACGACAAGGACAGGAGCTTTCGGTGCAAATGCTACCGTAGTGCACTCGAGAGGCACTTCCACCATCGTCGGAGCTGCGGGAACTGCAGTCGAAACTGCATTCGGGTCTCGATATGTGTCATCCAGTCGCTCGGTGTCACCTTCACCTTTCGGAGTGATTTCGCGCGAGCTTCCTGCCGCACCCAAACCATCCCCTTCAGTCGGCTGAGTTACTGGAGCAGCAACCGAAATGTACTTCTTCGGGAAATGGCGGACAATAGGATCTAATGTAGATTGGGCAAGATCCCAAAGCTCTATACGACCGTCCTCGGCCACTGCAGCGAATACGGCAGCGTCACTGGGACTCCAAGAAGCACTCAAAACGGCTTGGGCTAGGTCCACGGAGTGAAATGTGAGTACTGCATCGCCGCGAGGATCAGCTTGATGCCATAGCTTGAGACTCCAGTCGCCTGAGCACGACAGGAAGAGGTCATTGCAGAATGGGGACACCAGTAGCTGATATACAGGGCCTGTGTGCCCAATGTACGTCTGCAAATATTGTTCGTTGTACGAAACCGAGCACTTGTGCACTAAGCCATCTTCAGTTCCCACAAAGTAAACGGACGGATCACCTCGACTAGCAAATGCAAGACAACGACCACTAGCTTGCCGTGAAATAACGCCATCACCGATGCTGTTAACTCCATTTGCTCCTGCCGCTGCAGTTCCTGTACCTCCTAGCAGCGGATTTGGTGAGCGCTTGAGTGTCATGAGATCACTATAGCTTAGGCCCTTCTTGAGACTCCATTCGACTACTCGACCATCACTTGAAATGCTAACTACGCTCTCGCCTCCGCCACGTGCTACCCACCTCACTTGCCACACCGCATCTAAATGCTTTCCACCCATACCAGAGCTAGTTGCAATCGGCACGGGCACATGCGTAGCAGAAGAATCTTCCATTGCACCTGGTACACTGCTAGTTGGAGTCGAGCTCGAAGGCGCCGACGATACCGAGTCATCTTTTCGAGTATCATAGATAGCAACAACCCCATCGGCAAAACCAACAGCTAGCAGATACGGGTGCGCCGTGCTGAAGTCGATGGATGTCACGCCCACAGGTAAATGGTATATTCGTTCAGGATACTCAGGGTTTGTCAATGACCAGAAGAGAACGAGTCCATCTTGCTCTTCACCAGTAGACCCGGCGCCCACCGCTGTGCCTCCAGCTGCAGCTGCTGCCGCTGCTGCGGAGTGAGCATTTTGACCAGGCCTGGGAGCAGGACTGGCGGGTGGCCCAGAAGCTGAAAAACCAACCCCGACATTTGTATTTGTTGCCCCATTCGCCGTGGCTGAAGACGAAGCTCCTGCTAGCTCCGCCGGATTTACTGGTTCTGCTCGTGCGTAGGACACTGCCAACAAGTCCTCGTTAGCCGTATTCCAGGCAAGACACGATACTGTGCGGTCTTGGGTGAGCTCGCAGCGGAATGCCCACAGTTCTTCAAGCTCTTGCATACTCTTCTGACCATTTGATACAGAATCTGAGCGCGTAATACCCACGGTTGTAGGGAATCCCATTCCTAGGGCGGGCACCAACACGTTCGGTGACTCGGGAGCAGCTTCGACTGCCTCAAGCGTTGGAAAGTCTCGGTATCTCACATGCTGTTGGTGATAAACATTTTGCTGGACAGCTCGCTCGACTATATTGGCTGTGAGCAGCAGTGAAGATGATCGTAGAACATGTGAAGTGCGTTGACGAGCGATGATTTCTCCAATATCCACGTTGGTGTTGGCTCGAGCGTACACATTGTTCGATTTAGCATCGCCACTGCCACCAGGACCACCCCCACTCAGTACTCCACGTGACGCGTTTGCCACGCTCATACCAACTTGAGAATTTGTGGCAGCACTGCCAGAGCTCGCTCCTTCGCCCCCTACTAAGGCCGCGAAGTCTTGTGAAGCCCCAGCAGATACATTACCACTACTTTGCTCGCCATGGACAACAGAAGCGTTAGAATTCCCCGACATTGCAGCTGCGATCACTGTGGAGCGTTGACTATCAAACATGCGAGATTTCTGACTGAAGACATTACTTTGCCCGAGCTTGTCGCGATTTTTACGATTAGGCTTCGAAGCTTGGTGCTGTCGTGCTCGTAGGTCCTCAACAATATCTCCATCAACATCCAGCACACAACCTGGAGATGCTAGCGTGGCTCCAACGATTTCTTCGACTTGTTGTTTCAGTTGAACGTCGCCCACCCCCCCAGCACCACCTCCTTCAGTGCCTGAATTCGACGAAGTCATAGCTGAAGCTCCATCGCTTGCGTCTTTCGGCTGGCCATCACCTGAGCTTCCTGCTGATTGAGTCTGAGCTTGGGTGTCGGAGCTTGAAACTGGTTCGCCAACGCCACCCTCGTCAGCCTCGTTGTTGTTTTCGTCCTCCATCTTGCCGCAGTCGTAGATATCCCAATCGGTGGCCACACAAGCAGCATCACGCGTGGCCGGCGGGGCCGTCATGACCTCCTTTGCTTTCTGCGCGAGCTGCAGCGTCTGAGCTCTGCCCTTGACGAACTTCTCGCTCCCTTTCTTCTGCGCGCACACAGCTTGGTATCTCTTGTTCCTCGCCGCGACGGCCGCGTGGATCGGTGCATCCTGCGCCACGCACACACTGCGCACCTCCATCAGCATTTCCGTGGCGGTCTCAGCTAGCGTCACCGTCACCGGCACTCGACGCGCTCTGCCCGAAGCAAGTCCCGCCGAGGTCGACGCAGCTTGTCCTCCTGCTAGCAACGGAGCCGACCGCTCTCCAGCGACCCCGGACGTGGCTGCAATGGGGTCACCACCTTCGTCCTTGCCGTCGTCCGGGTCTTCCGAGTCCGTCGGGGCCGCAGCTCGCGAGCTCTCGACCTCTTCCTTTTGGTTCGACGTCGGCGTAGCAGAACTCGGCACCGACAGCCCCGCAGCACTTGGCTTGGCGTCCTTGCGAGCTGCTCGGCCGCCGACGGTGCCACCGGTGGCCGCAACGGACGATGAACTTTCACTGTCCGAGTCGTTGTCGGCCGACGAGGACGACGCGTGGCTGAACATGACACTCGCGCCAGCCATCGACGCCCCCGTCACGGAAGCACCGACGCCATGGGCGACTTTGGAGCGACTGCCCTTGCCGGCTTTGCCCCGGGCTTTGGGGTCGTAGCCCCCACTCGGAGTCGACGGCTTGATGCGACTCACGAGAAGCGACTGCGGGGTGACATCCACGCCGTCGAGATACACGCGGGTCGAGTGGCCCGAGCCGTGGCCGGAAGTGCCGCCGACGTTCACGTTGGCGACGCTGCCATTCACTCGGCGACTGGAATTGGACACGGCCGACACGCCGATGGCTCGAGAGCGACCGGCGGCGTCACGTTTGCTGCTGTGGAGCTGCTTGGAGCTGCCGAGCGGAATCTTGGCGCTGGACGGAGACGCCATGCTGCAAGAGTTTGATGCTGGTGCTGGTGCTGGTGAACCGACGCGACCCGTTGGTGCGTCGCTGCAGTGCTGCGTCGGACTTGCAACGACCCCCCCCTTTCAATTACTTGAATGCGTGTGCTTGGTTGTACATGTACATTCGACGTTGTGTGTAGGCAATCGGGTGATGCCAACAACGTGTCGGGGGTGTTGTTTTGACCAGCTAGAGGACCACTCGAGGGCGATACCAGAAGCAGGAGGCGAGACCTTTCCCAACATGTCGTTCGACCGGAACGCAGTTCCTCTGATGCGTTCTACTCATCGGTGTGCGGAATGCATTTCACGCTTCCTTGAGCTCGCTCACAAACTCTTGGATCAGCCGCACGACTCCGTTGTTCCCCTCCGTTTGCGCCATTTGCATCGCAGTCTTGCCTTGAGAGTTGACGGTGTCGACAGCGGCGTTGTAGTTCAGAAGAAGGCGCACCACGTCGGTATGACCCGTTCGCGCAGCTTGCATGAGCGGAGTCCACCCATCGGAATCTGCGAGATTCACGCTCGCGCCACAGTTCAAGAGCGAGCGCGCGATAGTCGTGTGCCCATTTTGCGACGCGAGCCCGAGAGCTGTGGCCCCGACCATGTTTTGAGCGTTAGCTCTGGCTTTATGCTCCAGTAAAATCTGCACGACGCCCTCCCGACCTGTGAATGCAGCCCACATGAGCGGGGTCGAACCTGTTTTCCCGGGTAGATCTGGCGCCGCATCGTAGTAAAGGAGAAGGCGAACCACACCTTCGTGACCATCCCGCGCAGCAAATAGTAAGGGGGTCCAGCCATTTTCGTCTTTGGTGTCGACAATCTCGCCCCGTTCGAGTGCTAGTTTGACTAATGCGACATCACCGTGCGCTGCGGCTTGAAGCAGAGAAGTCTTTGCTCCCATATTGAGACAGTCAAATGACAGAGCGCGCTAGAGCTGATCCAAGCACTTGGCAGGGAAGCACTAGAAACAACTATGAGGTGACGCTCTTATGCTAGTGATGCTAAAAGCTACTACTGTACCTTATCAATCTTACCATTACCTTACGATTGAAAACTCAAACGTGTTCAGGTTCTCTGGGCTATAAATGTCGTCTAAACTAAGCAAAATCACAAGAAGTAATATTCTTCGTTATACCGTTTTAAAGTAATCTGTTGGAGCCAAAGAAGCTCGATCATTTGATTCGCACCGGCTTGCTTATACATTTAGCGAAAGCACGCCTCCAGGATCTGTCTACTTAAACTTCTGAAAGACCCTCTTTCGTCATCTTTGATCACAAAAAAATACGCAAACTATAAAAACTGCACGCAATAGGTTGAAGATTGCCTTCAAGCGCTTTTGCATTCAGAGTATATGCTATTGCAGTAGTAATACGGTAGTCAAGTACCTCAAGTTCGCAAAACGCCTACGTTTATATATAAGTTCATCTTCATTATGGTTTCCATTTCTTGTACTTCTGGAGATCGGGAACCTTTGTTGTTGATAATGTCTTGCTAAATACTGTACACAATGACAGGTTTTGGCAGGAAGTTGTGTTTTCGAAGGGTGTGTGGGATAATGTACAGTATACAAACAATGACATCGTCACTCCATCCAATTGAAAGAAAATCAAACGTCGCGGATCGATTCAGCGAGACTGCACTTTGTAACCTTGAAAGGATGCAGACACCAACACCGTAGCCAGGACATGCTTACAGCATTGACAATCAAGCGGAAATGTCTTTCAGTCTTGCAAGACCGTCAGTATCGGCTTGAGCTCATTAAATGTTTACCGGTATATTTCGATGATATATTTTAAATATTACTTCGAAGTATGCAACAGAGTTCCGTTAACGGAAGTATAAACAATTGTATTGATCGGGAACTAAGACGCTGACGAAGATGAAAAAAAATAGCTTCGCATCACTACTGGCATATCCTCCGTGGTCTTCAGTAGTTCTGTACCTCCAAGTACTTAACTGTCGTCTATTTGACGATTGCTGTTGTTTTAGAGATTGCTGGATCTTGGCGCTAAGTTCGTAAGATACATACCCGCAAATAAAAGCTTCATGATACATACATTTCGTTTATTTTTGAAAATCCAAAGAAAGAATACAATTTCTGAAGTACTTCTCAAGTAGTGAAAAGGAGTAAAAATTTTCCAAGCAAATGCACGCACCCGAACTTTATTGAATTCATCAACTATGTAGATGTTCACGGCTAGTTCGTCGCCTTGTGATATCCAACGCCAAGGATGATAACAATCATCACGAACAGCACTCCGTACGCAAGGAGCATGCCTTCCTCATCGTCAATACCTCTTGTTGAGGTAGTAGCTTTTTTGGCGGCGGAACCAATTCTCTCCAGTTTAGCTTCCGTAAACTGGCCAGAGTGCTGTGCTACCGCATTTCTGAGATTGGAGAGGTTATCACTTTTCTTGATACTATTGACAAGGCCCGGCTGATTGTACAGCGTCTCGACTTGCTTGGCTACCGCGGGGTTGTTATCCAATGTCGTAGCGATGGAAGGGTTTTTCTTTAAAAAGTTGAGCCGTGCTGCTTTCCTTTTGAAAAAGCTGACCAATCTGTTAGCACCTGAAACCCTCTCCTCAGAGTTTGTGTCCATCTCAGCGATCTTGTTGCCCTTGAGGTTCCGAACTGGGTTGCCACCGCTGGCTGTTGTCTTCGCGCGGTTGGTGACTAGGACATTGTTGTCTAGGCCGTTGGCAAAGGCTACAAAGATGGTTACGACCGAAACCAATAGCCGGACCCGCATTCTGCTGGAGTTCTGCAGGTGTGTACTATGGCTGAGGTGCTTGGCGGCCGATTCGGAAATGATTTCATTTTTGATGGTGCGTGAGCGAGTCCCGCTTTCAAGTCGTTGGGGAAACCAGAAGCCCAGATGGTTTTAAAACCATTAAATTAAAATAACAACTTATTAGTAATAAGAGTGTGAGCACCGCGTTCATGGTGTAGACACGAGATATTGCAGATTACGGTACTTGTTAATGTAACCAGGGCCTTAATACATGTGCATGCATATTATGAGCAAATGCTCCCCTCCTAAACCCAGGCCTCCCAAGAATTTCCCATCTGGGCAGGGCCAGCGAGGTGCCCGATGGGCACCCACGCTGGTCGAGGAATTACCTTAAATAAGTGAAAGAGCACTTAGATGTGCCAACACATGGCGGCTAGTTGCTGAATCTAAGTGAGTTATTTTTTAAGTTCGGTTCTGTGTGTTCAAACGGTAAGTTCGCTACTAAAATACAAACGAGGTTCGCAAAGTTGAGCTTTGCGGCTCTTTGGGGCGGTCAAAGAATCTTCCCAAGTTGCCACATTCACAGCGAGCCCACCTGTACGCTCGAGCATCTTCTTCTGATAGTGGACTCTGCTATCACACCATTTCTGGATCAAATTCAGAATTTTCGAGATCAAAATAAGAATTGCTAAGGTCAAAACAAGAAAACCAATGGAAAATAATTGGTAACGATTCATAAATTTGTCGAACCACTGTAGATGACACGCTGTACATGTGCACTACTTAGTTGATCACTGTGACGTACAAGCGCTACTCTGACGACTGTTCCGAGTGCTGCAAAGGACGACGGAAACTGAGTTCTCGCCGCTCGCACCCCTCCGGAAATACAATCCCGGGCCCCGATTCCCTTGTGGAACCGCTTACCCTGAGGATTCTGGAGTATTTTGTACTTTAAGTACATTTCGTTGAAGTCCGCGCCGTGACTCGTCGGCTTCTCCAACTTGAGAAAGCAATTCGAGAAGCAATTTATTAATATCTTGCCGTAAATGCTTCTCTTTTATTTTTTACTGACGTGTTTAAATTTCAGAGCTTCATCGTGCATCGCACGCCTTTGTTTTGATCTTAGTCATTCTTGTCTTGATCTTGAAAAGTCTGTATTTGATCAAGAAATGGTGTAAGGCGACTTGTCACCTTATGCGCAAATTTTAGACTTCTTATCGCATCTAAATTTCCTTTTGATATGACGCCGAAAGTTAGCTGGTCGTGCAAACACTTTTTCGCACTTCCAGCGCGTAACCGGTTCGCATTGGAGTGGCCTACCAGGCTTTACGCAAAGTTCTTTCGGCATTATCGGTTTATCCAGTGTGAGGTGCGAACTTATAATTGCTAGCAAGCGAACCTAAGCAAGCACTACTAAGTGAATGGCAAGTTAGTCGCCATGTGCTATTAATAGCACATCAAGTGTAAGTGCTTTCCCTTATTTAAGGTAATTCCTTACTTAAGTACGCTGGCCGCATTTCTCGTGCTCAGTAAGAAGATGCAGAAACGATGGGAAGTGGCTACTTCAAGTGAACTGGTGGCATGAAAAAGTCAACACAAATCCATTTTTCCTAAAGTACCAGTGACAGTAACTGAATACTGAAAACAATGCTTTGATAGATGTGGCATCCAGCTATCTATAAGTGGTCTGTAGCGCGAACAGCACCAACGTGCGCGGAGTATTGTAGACGTACTTCAGCCACTGCGTAGTTATATTACATTGTACTGGGAATAGTTTCCATAGGGTGCAGCGTGCTTACAATAGCGACTACTTCAAGTACTGTAATATACTGTAATATACTCGGAACGTATATGAAGGCTTGATCACTACACAAACAGTAGTCTTACATCTTCCAACATTTCTGCATTATCATTAGCGGTGTTCAGTTGAAATTGTTCCCGTTACGTATCAAATAATAATTTGAAGCAATTCTACACTATAATACTAATACATGCACCTGTCAGGTACTCCACATGTAGTGCATCTACATGTACAGTATTACCTGCAAATGTTCAGTTTTTCACTCCATAAAGTTGTCAGACTACAGTACCTATTACTTCTACGTAGTAGTCTCACTGTGTTTCAAGATAGGCAAGAGTCTCCGTATGTTTGTGAATTGCTGCTGAACGTAAACGGGGGCATGAAATACCTGATGCGGGTCAATCAAGACGAAGACCCCAACGGTAACCACCAACTAGTGGTATATATATACTGCTGATACTGTCAGTGCATGCATGCAATTTCTAGCAGAATATGATAAATGCGCTAATAGCAGCAACTCGGCAGAACGACTGCGGTGTAGATGTAAGCATGCGGATAGATCACACTTCAGCTTGATTTGATATCTCTCCCTTGGTCCAAACAGAAGGGTTTCCGGATGCAATGGTCCAGTCGTACCAAAGCCTCAATGCCCTGATTCTATTGAAATGAGCGTTTAGTGTTTTGTGGTTTCAGGAACGACCCAATTTCCCAAGCGACTGCACATATAATTGCACGCACGACCCAGACGTACCTTGACAGCACCCCCCAAGATGTGTTGACAGTTCAAGCTGAAGAGTTGAACTGTTCAACTCTGACAAGCGGACTCATTGTTTGACCATCTTACTGCATATGATGCGTCTACAGTATAGGAAAACAACAATTATTAATACCCATCGAGCACTGTTAGACCCCCGACAGCAACGCGACTGAGGAAATTGGATGTTTTAAAATCGGATAGTATAAGCTGGTTTCAAGTGCACACCGACGAGTACTTGTACACAATACCTTATAGCGCCTTTGCACCCACAAAAAAGCGAAAGCATCTTCACACGCTTCGTTTACCATAAGTGCTGCAGGTTTGTATTCATCTGATAAGAGTGATGCACCAGGTGTTAACCTGGACGCGCAAGTAGAATTTGATCGACACATGAGCTTGTAGGCTGGCCAAGACAGACAAAGTCAACTTTGATGTACTGCAGAGTAGCGTATCCGAGGCTCTCAATGGTAGCAAAATGTGTGTTTTATATTCCAGCATTAAACAATACCTGAAAGCAATTTCTCCAATGCAGCGTCTAGTTTGTGTAAATGATGAAGTACTTTCAAGCCTTTTATTCTGGGCGATGCTTGACTAGCCAGATTATCCATTGATCCACTCAACTACCACTGTAGTTATCTTATCTTAACGATCTTCGATTTGAATATATTTTAGATTTCATTTAATTCAATTTAATAGCTATCGTTGCTATTGCTGTTGAGTAAATGCGGGTACTTAAGTAAATATCTGGTAGGTGCGGGTACCGAAATTCGGCCAGGATACCAAGTATGGTGACTACAAATTAAGCCACTGAAGCTAAGACAAGAAAAACGATTTGACCGTCCAAAAACCGTTACTTTCTGCTGTCCTGAGCCAAAACAGGCCACTCCCGTGGCATTGATAAAAAATAGCTGAAAGCAGATATAGTCGACACTCGAAGTGGCATTTCCCAAAAGCGAAACGGAATGCCCATGGGTCAACCTGACTTTCGACACTGCTATTCTTGCTATTTCCTAACACTTTGATGAATCATCGAGCGTCTTGAAATGAGCATGCCACCAAGCAAAGATGTCAGCGAGGAAGGGGTCTCCACAAACTATCTACGTAGTAGTGACGTACCACTCGAGGCAGACCAAACGGATATGAATTCCTTCATTTTTCAAACTGATGATCTGGCTGGGGTGGAAGACTCAAAGGAAAGTGAAGAGTATCCGTCTACTCGCCACCGGAAGAGCGAGGTGCCGAACACGACACGCAATTCGATCCTAATGCTCACGTCGTCGGGAGCTATATGGCGAGAATCGTCACAGGAGCCTCGACCATCTGTCGCACATGCTGTTGTGACGGAGGTCGCTACCTTCTTCGACGTGTTTGGTCTTCTTGGGATCCCGATGATAATTGTGTTCTTACTCTCAGCTGCCTGGACATTCTTGCTGGCGGTGATTCAGGTCAATGCTAATGAAATGGCGAACACTATCATGAACACTACCGAGTTCGACAACGGTAACTTTTGGTTGCTCCCTAGACCGGAATCAACACTTGTTTACTCTTCAGTAGTGCTGCTCTCACTTTTTGGGGCTGGCTACACTGGACTGGTGGTTGCCATGATATGTTGCTATCGTGGTGGTAAAACAAACAAACCCACCAAAACGGAATACCCCCGCTCAGTCTTGAGCGCGCCTACACAAACACCACCTTCTCCTTCAAGTGAAACTGGCAGGGAAAGTGTTTTACAGCGATTTCTAGCATGGATTCATGATATACCAGTCGAAATTCGCCAGCATTACTATGTACGTACGCTGGTGAATAGTGAGCAACTGTCACATGCATAGGAATGAGATATTTAGCTGATTTTGTACAATGTGATATACTATCCTAGACTGCAGCACTAGATTTACCGAAGCTCATTTTTCAGACCATCACGCTTTACACATATCTCCAGAAAGGATTCCCGCGTCCAATTATTTACGCTTACTCGGTTCTCTTACTTTGTAATTGGCTCGTCGTGAGCTATAGGAACCAACGATATGTTGCCGACCCCGCTTTGGTCCTCGCTCGGCTCTACTACAAGTACGTAATATTTTTACTTGATCACTTCCTCCATGGATATACATCCAAAACTAATTCGCCATTTAGTTTTGACTTGTTTTTTGCAGTGTTTGCGCCTCTAGTGGTGCTTATCTACTTCATTTACTCGTTTAAATTTGACCGGGCAGCGTTTCTCACGAAAACAGAGATTCTCAATGCAGGAACATTCGACACTGTAGCTCGACTTTTCGGTGACCCAACCCAAATTTCAAGCTTCTGTAGTGCTTTTCACTACTTGCAGTTTTCGTCGGGCACGACTCTATTCTACAGGTCTGCACTCAACTTATTATCACTCTATAAGTGGCGAAAAATCATAATTACGCCGATTCACAATCATCATGAACGGCAACTAGAGCGGAAGCGAACATTTTTGATTGGGCCAATGTCAAAATACTCTACGTGTGGCGATAGTTTCAAAGATTCTATGTCGAAAAAAATCGCCGCAGCAAAACCGAAAATTGGGAAACACTTCGTGCCCAAGGCCATTCTCTCGCTGGTATTTTTCCTTGCTGGAATCGGTAACTTTGTGTACTCTATTGGGGCTATTCACTCAACCAACACCTTGTGTAGCGCAACTATCCCAAGTGCGTTGTCACAAGTTATCAATGGAACTTTGGCAAGGAGTACTGCAGTTGTCTTGTGTTTGCAGATCAAGAGACGGCACCAACTACGTATGCTGAGTGGACAAATCCAGTAGATATTACCACCGATCTTGCTGTACTTGCAATGGCGGGAGATTTGCGTATTATTCAAATTATTAATCGCGCGGTCCCAGAGCTACCCGAAGCGCTAAGAAGATGCCATTATCTCGAACATCATCCTCGCTTATACAAAAACTGAGATACTACCAGACTGGCTATCCGAGTTTTCACACCTCGAGTACATGTAAACATTCTCGTTCTGTTTTAATTTTATTGCGGGGGGCATACTCTAATTTGAAAATGGACAGTCATATCGAAGGTGATTTTACAAGTAGAAGGCTTACTACTGTTCCAGATGGTATCTTTGACAACATGCCACATTTGACGTTCTTGCACATGGGTGGCATACCTAATGTGACAAAGCTTCCGTCACTCTCATCATTAAAAAGTTTGCGCTACCTGACACTGGCAGTATTGGACTCGCTACAGGAGTTACCAAGCTTCGACGGACTAGCGGCAGTGAGCGGCTTGACAATTGTTAACGCACCACGAGTACTGACATTGCCTTCGTTATCGCCGTTAGTGAGCCTATCCTCCTTAGGAATACGCCCTAAAAGTGCTGTTTGCTGCAATGGATTCATATCGGGCACATGCGATCTCACTCTGGCTCAGTGTTTGCCAGTGGCGAGCG
This sequence comes from Phytophthora fragariaefolia, assembly GCA_030267785.1. Classification (NCBI taxonomy): domain Eukaryota; phylum Oomycota; class Peronosporomycetes; order Peronosporales; family Peronosporaceae; genus Phytophthora; species Phytophthora fragariaefolia. The sequence continues at coordinate 53,136 of BSXT01001380.1, forward strand.
ACAAATTTACTTTGAGTTGCACGGATTTGCGCATTTCAAATGAAGACAAGAAAACTATTGATTCGTACGGAAGCACGGTCTGCCCGAATGTTGCCTCTGTCGATCGAGAAGCAACTGCCCCCAGTAAGTACACAACAGATGAACTCTGCGGTGGCGTCCCATACAAGAACTGCACTCTCAGCGGAGTACAGGGCATTTGCTACAACACCCGCATGATGGTTATCAATTGCGAGACGAGCTCCGGCTTTGTTGATATGAGAAAGCTACAGATCCAGCGTGGGGTTGGAGAACCTTGCGACCCTGACGTTGAGGCTTGGCTCGGGTGCAAATCTTAGGCAGTCCTGGGCTAGTCGTGATACTTGAAGTATCAGTTACCGGTATCGTGATTCACGATGAGTTGAATATTAGTGCTTTATGCGCATCAAACATCGATTCAGTCGAACGAGCGATCCATTAAAACAATATAGTGCTCTTTGGGCTCGATAATTTCTCTGCATCTCCACTCGCTCGATTATTTTTTTTCTCAGAAATTTATTAGGGGCTCGGAAAAATATAAATAAATATAAAAATTGTTGAATTGTATTGACGGAATATCGGATATTCGGAAATGTCAGGTTTCCGTTAAATATAAATTTGACTCCGTAATAATATATTGAGGTTTTACCACCAGAAAAAAAATAATGAGGTGATAGGCTTGCTTACGTTTGGCTCCTAGCCAGGACAGTACTTCGAAGTAAGTCCTAGTGACAACTACCAGCTTCTGGACTCGGATATTTACTATTGCTGTGACCTAAATTGCAATTATATATCATGTTTTCTTGAAGAGCGATCCAATTTCCCGAGCTTTGGTTGCTTGCTTCTGGGTCTTGCTCGTGTCAGTTTTGAATTTCCTGCCAAGACTCAATCAAAGACTGCTGGCATTGACCAGGGACTCTGGGCAATATGATAGTACTTCAAGCCCTTACCGATACTATATAGTTTATAAAATGACACACGTCCGTATTGAGTGTTTTGCTGGTTTGCAGCATTGATCGTTACCCATTGCTACTGGTGCTCAGGGACTTCCTCATGCTGTAGGATTTAGACAGATGCTCGAAATTTAGAACGCCCTTGGATCCAGAATGACGAAGGATGACAAGTACACTTTGGCTATGACGAAGGTGTCTCGTGGAGGTGCGGATTTCTTTCAGGCATGCTGGCTGAAGCTGAAGAACATCTCTACTTTACTTCCGATTTTACCCCAAACAAGCTCTCTCCCCCCGGTATTATGCACTCTGCCCTACCAGACCAAAGCCTCGCCACTAGCCGACTTTAATAGTAGATGTCCTTACCTAGTTCGGTCGTACGCACGCCTTACGGACGTTAAAGGGTGAGCAGAAAAGTAAGAGTAGGAGTGTCAAAGATCGATTGGTATACTGGAAGACCAACGTATTGACCTCGTTGCAATTAAATGCTGACGAGGTCGATAAGTTTTTTTCTCATGCTGCCACCAGCAAACAGGTGAGCCATGCCCATATTCGGCAGCTAAATAGCGCCAAACTCCTCCTCGAGCCTAGTCGGCACTGCCTATTCTGGTATCATTGTCAACATCTTGTGCTAAAACCTGTTACTATGTCAGCATGAGCAACTCTAGCGTCTCTGCGTGTTGCGGCGCCAACTTAACGAGCTTGCTAGTGATCCCCACTGCTTGCTGCAAGCACGACGAAACCCCAGCACGTACTGTACCAGACGCTAAAACACCCGCACAATGAAACACGCGACTGCGTCGTGAAGACCCCAGACCATTATCATGCTCCTCAACTCTGATGGGTAATCCAAGTAATGTGAACCCACCTTCTCGATGACCCCTTCCACAACGTAGGCACTGAGAGCTCTCAATTCGTGCTTGGGTGACACCCGTTCTGCGCGACAACTGGGACAGCTCAAGATAGGAATTAATGTGTACATACTTTCAAGTTCACGACGTTGGTGACAAACAACATATCCATATGGGTGCATCTCCATCTTTAGGCTATCTAGCCGCACTCACCGAGCGCAACTACTCTTAAAGCATTTGGAGCGCAACGAACCTGGGAAGCTCATCAATAGTACGAGATAACCTGAAATCGAGCAGCTCTTCACCGCCTCGTCGATTCTCATTTTGAAAGGTTACGCTCGAAGACGTCGGGTAGACTCTTCCTCCTCCTCTTCGCCCTTCTTGGGACACTTTTTCACGCTCTTGTCAAAGAGCCTCTTCAACCAGTTCGTAAACCGATTGCATTTCTTCTTGGTCTTGCGGTCCGACAGCTCGTTGGGGTACATGAGACCAGTACTCGTGTGAGTTCCGTAGACTGTCCCCCCAGGTGACGTTCCTCGAATAGTTGATACTCCATAGCCTCCTCCGTCTCCTCCTCCTACTACATGACCTCCTCCTCCACCTCCAACATGACCTCCTCCTCCTCCTCCTCCTCCATGACCTCCTCCTCCTCCATGACCTCCTCCTCCTCCTCCATGACCTCCTCTCCGCTCCTCCTCTAGAGTGATGTCATTGCTCGCCAGCTTGCGGATGGCCACTTCGTAGCTGAGCCCCGGGTCTCGAATTGAGTTTGCCGCAGCAGGTGCGGCGCCTTCACAGGTAACAGATAGCGTGACTGCGATACTGAACAAGAGATGGAGAACCCGCATTGTTCTAGATGGCTGTACAGTAGTCGGTCGAAGCGAGCGAATTTTGCAATGAGGTGTCCAGGAACAATGCGCCGGCTGCTAATCTTCGGCTTTGAAGCTTACGCAAAACCTTTGGTGAGGGTGCGGCAAGGTTCCAAGCATTACATTAAACTTTACTAGTAACGTATTGTGGTGTGCACGGTAGTGTACCTTTCGGTCAAGGAAGAAGCAGGAATCGATTGGGTCTGATCTCAGATCAAACAGTTCTAACCCGACTTTTAAAAGAGTAGCATTAGCTTTTAATGAAAGAAACGACAAAGTGCTTCGGCATGACGAGGCACATACATTTTTTAAAATGGCTGTGCACTTTAAACTTACACCTGGGACATGTTCGTCGTTTCCTTTGCGTTCACTGACTTTATTAATGAAAGCAAGTCAAACCAGCATTTACTTAACAAAGTCCCTGGTGAAGTTAAAACCTGCAACACGACCTGCCGGTTGGAGCCAAAAGTCTTAGTCGAGCCTCAACGGCGTTACTTTTCAGATAAATCCGTCGTTAAAAGACCCACCGGCGGAGAATTTACAGGAGATGTCTTTAACCCCAGTAAGATTTGTCCAAGGAAAAGTGGACCAAATAGTTTGCTGCTAAAAGTATCACCCGGGAATTTGTCTTATTACGCTCCTCATAGTATCCAACTGTTTTGGACGAACTGCAACATATGGTAAGTTGCATGGCGCTTCCACTGCTCGATGCAATTATTGTACTGGCCATAATAGTTTGTACCGGGAATTGCTGGTCCAGCTCGTTCTCGGCTAATATTAGATGAATGAGGCTGTACCGATCCGCAAAATGATCCTGATGCTCTCAGCTTCCTACTACACTAAGCCGCTATTAGTTATTCACACTACAGGAATGGCTAGAGGACGGAATCTACCTGCTGCACAGCGGTTGATGATTGTGAGCACCTACCAATTCGTCCTCAAACGGCGAAAGCAGGCTCTCCGGTGACAGGACGTACACGGGATTAAGTCCAGGAGTGCATTGCGGTCCCAACGAGCGCGATTTTTGCTGTGGGGAAGGCTTACAAGGCGAGCAATAGCTCGGAAGGTGTCGAGATTCGTGCCGCTGAAATGTTTGATGCTAAGGATTAAGAACCTCTATGAATTAATATGCGTCGTTTTACATATTTCAAACGCGAACTCCCTTGTCACTACGAGGACAAGGATGTTTGCCAACACCAACTCGTGCAATAAATACCAACAACCAATGAGTGCACAATTTAAAAGTAAGAAGAAATTACAATTTCTTCTTCTTCTTCTACATGACAGCACCGAAGGCCGAATAATCAAGTGCACCGACGCCGGAGAAGGCGATGGTATTATTAATGAAGCTTCAGTAAAGCCTTCAAAATAGTGGGGTGCAAGTGTCGTTGAGGGCACATGCAGCGATTGAGAACTAGTGCTCGTTTTGATTTGGTACCAAACTCCTCAGGACTTCGTCTATTTCGAGCCTAAATCTATGCCTGAGTGTGGGTACAGGGTCTAGGGTTATTTTTAATCGAGCGGTTTTTAGCACACCACCTGCCAAAACAATTGAAAGGCACAATATTCCTTTTATTAATACGTAATGGAGCGATTCCCGTAGCCTTTTGAACCCGTTCAGATCCATGATTTACCCTAACCCAGACATAAAAGAGCCGTTATATTCTCCAAAAGACGAAAGGCACCAGTTCAGATCCAAAATCTGAAAGAGGGGGGACCCCCTTTTAGATCATGGATCTGTGTTTAGGTGGCATAAGCCTGCGAAAATGAGTAGAAAGTCCATCGTTTGAGCGCGACCTGTCGTTGATTATAATAACATTGACATTCACTCTTCTTCCGCACCTTCAAGCGCACCAGAGACAGCAACATCAGCATCATGGCGAGGCGTGGGAGGATCGCAGGAGTAGGGAACTACAGTGCAGGCGACTTGGCTGGAGTACATTGGCGAAGTTCTTCCGACCGGTGCCAGCGAGTGGGAGAACGTGCGGCGGCTCTACGAAGGCTACGCAGCTGACAACGGCCGCGCAGATCGCGAGCTCGTGTCACTCAAGACTCGAGCAGGTAAAACACGCGTCCCGTCCAAATGTCTTCTTGACTCTACCTGGGCTCAAAATACGACAGCAAGTAGTGAAAGCAATGAACGTCGAAGCCAGTTGTGGTGATGAATGCCCTGTCATTTCCACCTCCGTAGATCGCCTCCCATGCTGTTCCATATCGTGGCTCGGGATGCAGGTCGGCCCTCGTAAGATAGTGTTGCGCATGCTGACGCTCGCGTCTCTCTCTGTCCTTCAGCAGCAAGTGCAAGCATGATAATGAGCACCGTGCTCTCGTACTACGAGGACTACGAGACTCGTAGTCCTCGTCGTTCATCGTGATGTGGGCGGATCAGAGTGATTGTCAAAGCTGCGGGTGGACACGCTCTTTCCTAAATCTGAACACACGGTCTACATCTAGGTTTTGATGTCTTAAAATAGCTACGGGAATCGCTCCAATAGATGCATAAGAAAGCTACATGTATTCCGACAGCTGCGAGGGATTTGATGGCAATTTTTGTCATCCATTTTTGTACAGTTCTTACAGGCATCTCCTGTTATTACTTCGAAGTAATAAAGGTGCTTACGACATTATTAGAGAAAACAGGATTTTTTTTTGGATTTAGTATATAAAGAGCAATTGGGATGAACTGTCTCCACGTTACCAAGATTGCTCAGTGGTCGACAGTAGATTAGCACGCATACTGCTCGATTTAGAGCGGACGAAGGCTTGAATTGAGAGGCAGTAGAGGTTACTTCTATGTGATAGATCTGCACTGAATTTTAAATCGTTGAAGTTGGCCGTTTTACCCCTGCTAGTAGCATAGCAATCGTATTACAGTGTATTGTGGTTTGCAGCAATTTTGCCCTCCGATTTAGAGTGATATATCGGACACCATTTTAATGCAAATCGTCGCTAGCGAAGGGTTGAGGGTGTATATTTCAGAGACAATTTTTTGCCCCCCTTTCCCAACTGTCGCAAGTAAACCGGACCCCGCCAGCAGTTGCCACCCCACACAAACACACAAGAGAGCAACGTCACAAGGCTGCTGTGCGTGCTGAGCGGACAAGCTGTAGCCTAACGATACGAGTCTTCCTCGCGTCCTCAGTCCCCGGTCGCAGGTAAGGCGCACCCATACGGTCCTGGTACAGCAGAAGCTCGCTCACGAGCTGTTCTTATATATGTCGTACCAGGCAGAGATACAACCACTCCCTGTAGAAGAAGCCCCGTTCAGTGCCTCCAGCGGATCTCCACGACTACCTACCATCATGTTCTGGTAAGAAGCACGTGTGCTATCCTATCCCGTGTTGTTGTGCTGTCTGATTCTAACTATTCTTTGTATTGTCATGTGACGTCTCGACTTATTTTTTTTAGGTTAATGCTAATACATGCAAGTCACTATGACATTCACTTCATCATTTGCGTTGTCGCTCGTGTTGCTACGGGTCGTGAGTTGTGCTTGCATCGTGAGTTGAGGCTGTATTCTGCTGGGACGTTGTGTGTGTGCGTGTGTGTTTGTTGTGCGACTTCAGATTCTTAGGTTGCTGTCCAGCAACAGCAGGGAGTTTGTGTTGCAACAAGGCGTATGTTGCTGACGCGAAACGCGCTGATAAATGGAGCCTCAAGTCAGCCCGGCAACCCAGGGCGATCGGAGTGCATTACCTCGAGTGCTGGATGCTACCTTGGTTGTTCGTGTTGGCAAGCCGCTTGGCCGCTCGCGCGGAGGATGGTGCAAAGAAATCACGTTCGACTTGGAGGAAGGCTACTCTGTGTTTCGTGAGAAGTGTCTGGTGAAGTTTGCGGAGGTGGCAGCAAGCCCAGAAGCAACCAAGAAACGTATTGAACTTCACGACAACAGTGACATCTATTTGAAGCGAGCAAACAACGATGGGCAGTCCAAGTACGTGCTTCTTACTGACGAAAACTTCCGCGCAACACTTGAGCATCGCTGGCGACTGCTGCAACCCGAGGTGCGACGGGTGCTCAGTGTATTCCGCTTCCAGGCATTTCTGTGTGTCAGAAGCGCCGCGCAACCGCCAGCTCAGTTTCATCGCGCTGCCGCGGCAAGGATCAAGCGGGCGCGCGTACAGCGTATGGCTCACGAGGCTGCGAATGCCGTGACGTTCGGACCCATTACAGCTCATCACCTGGATGTTGTGCAGGCCAGGCGACCAGATTCCGCTCCGTTTGAAGTTCCACATGATAATACAACAGCGCAAGCCTTGGAATTGGACAGACAACGAGAGCGGGCCATGCTTCTCGACGCTCAACGTGCTCAGCAAGCAGAGCAAGAGGTAGCAACGGTGCGGATGATGTTCAATGGGGAGTGGATCCCTGTGAAGGTTGACCTCGCAACTTTTGCGCCGTTCAATAGGTCTGCCGAATCACAACGTGTTCGCTGCTGGTATTTTTTTATCGTTTACCCCGCAGACACCCGGTCGTTCGGAGCAGCAGGGCGTAGATCACATTGAAGAAGATGTCAACGAAGGCAGCGACGATGAAAACGAAAGCATGCCACGGAATCCTGAAGAAAGAGATATCGGCTCTTAGGTTGTAGCATACTTTAGCTACTCTACAGGTCTTTCAATGCATCAAACGTTTCATCTCTCAGTGAAGCTCCTAGATACCCACAGTGCTGAAATGTGCTGTGGCAACCATTATCATCGTGACGGGTGCAAAGTCGCATGGCCGCATCCAGAACCATCTCCGGGTACAGTGGGAAAACGAGGTTTGCGTGCTTCTGAAGCCATCTTTTCAGAAGCCCGAAGCATGCTTCAATTGGATTCAGTTGTGGACAATATGGGGGCAGAAACAGCAGCCGAGCGCCGCAGGCATGTACGACCGCCTCCAACTCAGGGTAGGCGTGGATTTTCGCGTTATCCATGATGACGATTGATCGCGGTAGCGGCCACGGGTTCAAGTGCGGAAAAACACACTTGACAAAGGCATCATGGAACCGCCCTCTAGAAAACGTGCCCTCAATCCAATCCCAGCCAAAAAAGCCGTTCACATCCAGCGCCGCCATAATCGACAGCCTTTTTCCTCGGCGGAACGGCAACTTCACGACAGCCTTGGTGTTGCGACGAGACCAGCCATATCTGCGATAAGCGTGCCGTCCTTCCTTCGACGTCTCATCGATAAAGACGAGCTGGTCAGCAAAAGAGTAGATAGGTCGTAACTTAGAGCGAAACACCTCGATCTCAGCAGGCACAGCTTCTCGAGCCGCTTTTGACGGTACTTTCTGACTTAGATTCAAGTCGAAGTTCAGCACGCGACAGATTGTAGAAGTCGAAACGTTGGGAAGCTCGGGGAAAAGGAGCACTATATGGTCGCGCAACTCTTCGATGTAGAAAGTAGGATGGTCTGAAACGTAAACTTCCACCGCTTGTAGCACCTCATCTGGCCAGCGCTGGTGTCGGCTGTGCTCAGTGTTGTCGTTGACGATGCCATCGCGGAGAAATAGGCTGTACCAGCGGCGTATCGTCCTTTGCTTGGGCCCAAGAAGCTCGGAAACATGAGCTACAGGAACGTCGTACACGTGAAGTAGAGCTATTGCTCGCCAGCGGAAGTCGTCGTGGTAAGTCATGCGTTTGCAAAATAAATGAACTACCACGGGGCTGTACGGTGGTCGCCAAACTGTCATCCAATCGTTTTTGCGCGATTGAAGCGGCAAAACGGGCTTTTGTTCTCCAATTCTGACATCGCTCGTTCTAAATCGATTCAACTATATCTGTAAATTGGACCATCTATATAAATTGGACCCCCGAAATCCGATTTCAGGGCCCGTGATTTGCCAAAACATGTGCAAGCCGCAATACTTCAAGTATAATATCCAGCAAAATGCCATATCCAACACAATATACCTAGCCAATCAGCGACAAGCAATGATGCGAAATTGTCATATCCAGCAAAAACGAGTCGGTTGGCGCCCTGGTCGCTGAATCGCTTCCAACGGACCATCAGACGAGGTAGGAGGATAGAATGGCAGACACTTGTCTTCATAACAAAGTGGGCCAAGCTTGAAAGAAGCACAGCGAGAACGGCGGAAACAATACACGCACGATCGATGCCCACACGTCAGTTTCGACTGGTTGTCGGTTGGCAGCATTTTGCAGCGTATGATGACATGTTCTCACTTTAGGCGCATTTTTAATGGATTAACTGGTGCTCAAGGCGAAACCAAGCGAGCTATATTGTTTATGAGTTGCGAAAAAAGAAGGACAAGTCGGCTGAGTTATGCAGATGCAGCGCGGGACCACTCTTTCGGTAGAGGCTGAGGTACATCTACAGTAGTACAGTGAATTAATGCTTACAGGAAACCAAGGACACCCAGTGCCTTCACTAGCGCTGCACCGAAAGGCGTTGCCTGTTGCGCGTGACGCTGGTTGATCAGGCCGGGTTTACAGCTTCTCAAGGCTGGGCGAAGGGCTTCCTCGTTTTCGTTTTTCAGTGAGGAACATTGATGTCACTTAACTCTAATCGCTAAAGACGCCCTATGTCCGACCTGTAGGTGCCTCTGAAACCGACTCCATCACTCCTCTTTCTCGATGCTGGAGATGCTGAGCTTGCACGCGCAGCACAAGTTGTCCGAGATGCCTATGGGCCGATAATTGCTGCTACTGGGGGATGTGCTCAACCTGGATCGAACACTGATCATGCCCAGCCTAGCTCTCCGAGAACCCCGCCGGTTTTAGACGGGTCTGAACGTTCTCTCCAGCACGATGCACGATGCTCAAATGTTTCGACGAACCATCTTATGGCATCCAGCCCTGCGCTACGTTTGACATCGGTGCTGCGTGCAACCTCGCCTCATGCTGGTAATGATAGTACTGGATCGATGAATGACGACGCTGAATTGGATCAGCTACAGACACCCGACGACCCGTCGGCGGAATCCGCTGCGGAGGAGAGTGAATTTGAACCCGGTAGGTTGCTTATAATGCTGCATATTATGCTGCATACAATGCTGCATTTTATGCTGCATCAAATACTGCATATCGGTTGCAACAACTTGACCAAAATATTGCGTGTTCTGTGATACTATACATGGGAGTGACGATGGGGACATCGGGGTAAATGCGCTGAGTAGCGTGCTGTTGGCGGATAAAGATGACAATCTCAAATTGATTGACGACGAAGGAGATGCTGTGAAGTACGGGCTAATGAATTCTGGTGATGACGCTGAGAAATACGACCTGGAAGTTGGAGAAGATCAAGATGAAAGCACCAATGCGCATGCGTCAGATGATGAAGAAGCGGCGGCAACGGACGAGGCGATTTGTGCAGAACTGCACTTTGCGCAAAGCTTCCTGGACAGTTTTGGTGGTGAGGATCAACTTCTTGCTGGGAATCTCAAGAGCGACGTTTTATGCAGTATGTCAGCCGAGGGCGGGGAAGATGTTGTGGAACCAGATACACACGATTATCTGATGACGCCCAATGAATCTGTAAGTGACACGTCGAGCTATCCAGGATTACGTCATGGATACTCTGGGCCTACTCCGGACGCACTACGCAACGCCGAGTCTCCTCTCACGCTGTTTTTCTTTTTCATGCCGGTGGCGCTTTGGTAGCAAATTGCCGTGTGTCCTAACCAGTACGGACGCGAAATGATACACCTGCGCGTTGATGAGCAATACAAGCGCTACCGCAGCAAACGCCAGTACAACCCTGACCTACCAAGGAAGACAAAACACGATATCAAAAATGAATTAGAGGGAACAAAACCCATTTTGCCTCACGAGCTCTGTCGTTATGTTGGGTTGCTTATCGCGCGAACAATCGCCCTCAACCGCGAAAAGCTAGCCCACGGTTGGACGACAACTGTAACGGGGCTACACATTCGGTCAACATCCACATTAGTGCAACACGCACTAATGGATACATTCGGGTGGGCCACATGCAGTGTGGCCACCATTCATAGACTATTGACAGAAATCAATAGATATCTGCCAATTAGGAGCATGCATTAGGACAGAGATTCTGCCAATCACTCGTTGGCAGATCCTCTCTTTATAGATATCAGTTTTAGGAGGCAAGACCAAAGTTAACATTCAAATTCAGTTCTCATTTTCTACCAAAGGTTATTAATAACTCTTTATTTAGATTAACTATACTTACGGGCTAAGTATACTTGATCTAAGTTAAATATACCTACGTTTCCTCCTACACGTCGCGCACACGTGTAAACCAAAGTAGTGAGCTAAGTAAGCCCATTACACCTGGTAGCACTTTGTAGTCCGTCCAACGACCGACTAACAACACGTTCGTATGGAATACGAACGCGGGGCTGAGAACCTGCCTATGGACACGAGCATGTCCACTGGTAGCCCGAACGCGGCTGCAACGCATGTTGCACGCGAAGACTGTCCCCACCTGGCGGATCCAGAGTGGGAGGCGCTCCAACGATTGGCGACAGTCATCGGAGAAGCAGCGGTAGCGACGATGTTGCGTACGCTATCGCCGACAGAGCAACACGGAGTTGCTCTGGGTTTCATCATGAAGGAGCAGCGCGAGGTCGCTGCTCGCGCTACGGTGTCGACCCCGTCCACACCGCGCGTGGAGTCATTGAAACTCCACGAGAACTGCTACGTTGGAAGAGAGGGCG
>BSXT01001381.1:0-41489 GCA_030267785.1 Phytophthora fragariaefolia
AGTGGGCTTACTTAGCCACTACTTTAGCTTACACTTGTGCGCAACGTGTAGGAGGAAGCGTAGGTTTATTTATATTAATTATGTATACTTAACCCTGTAAGTATAGTTAACCTAAATAAAGAAGTATTAATAACCTTTTGAGTAGAAATGAGAACTGAATTTGAATGTTAACTTTGGCCTTGCCTCCTAAAACTGATATCTATAAAGAGAGGATCTGTCAACGAGGGGTTGGCAGAATCTATGTCCTACTGCATGCTCCTTGTTGGCAGATATCTGTTGCTTTCTGCCAATAGTAGTGCTTCCTACTATGAATGGTGGCCACACTCACCCAAATGTATCCATTAGTGCGTGTTGCACTAATGTGGAGGTCCGAATGTGTAGCCTCGCTACAGACTCCGTGGTCCGTGTTTCAAGACGGGTCGGATCGCTCCATTTCGTCAACGTCCCGATCGGCGACAAGTTAAGCCCGCATTAATCCACACACAACCACACACGCGGGATTGGTATGCCGCGAGATGTTCTGTGCATGCTATGGCATTTCCACAGCGACCATATCGCGCCTTAAGGAGTAGGTCCAGGTCTGGGATGATCTACATCCAGGAATACCAACCCAATCCGAAGCTAGTCGCGGGCTCCAATCTTCACATCCAAGTCCGCCGTCCCTTATACCACCTGGTTGTTCCATGAACTGGCCTTCTGGCATGTCCAATGAAACGCACGAAGAGCTGCTGCTTGGCGGCTGGCAAAAAAATCAGAACCGCCACGTGTCAGAGCTCGCCCCACGCCTTTAGCACCCAGTTGCAAATTGTAGCACGAGTAGGTCGCCTAATCTTAAGCGGCGTGCTGATGCCCCTTGCTTGCCTAATCTGGGCCTTCATGTCGTCATGCCAGCACTGGCGAAGCTTTACCTTTAATGGGAAGGTCCACATCACTTCTGCTGGCTGCGAAACGGGCGTGGCGTGAGGAGGGACCTTGAGCAGGAAGACGTTGATGGACGCCGCGTAGCTCTTGACGAGGTCCGTCCAGTGCCCACTAAAGTCGTCCCACAGAAGCAGCACGGGCTGCTGTGGGACACGACAGCCAAAATAAAACTTCAAAAATGCAACGGACAGTGTCTCATTCCACCAACCTAGATTAATACAAAGCAGTTTACAAATCATTAGTCAGAACACACAACACGAGAAAATTATTTCACAACTCACACCTTTAGAATTGCCATACACCTCCAGCCCTGATGTACGTCTAATTTCGCGGACGTCCTGCCAGATACGGTAACCGAAGCCGCACATTTGTCGGTCGCTGTACTCTCAGATAGTTTTGTCGTTTGAATTCTTCGTCTTGAAGACAACGAAGGGCATGTACTTGTTCCCGTTACTGTCGCCAAGCAGCATGACGGAGGCGCGTTCCTTCAATGCCCCCTGCTCTGTCTTTTGACCTCTCTTGCTTAATGTTTTCTTTGCGACGTACTCGAAAACCACGGCTGAATTCCATCAAAACACAAGATAAAGTTAAAAAATAATAGTAGTAGTAGTAAAAAAACATTTTTACCTGTTTGGTCAGCGTTGTAGACTCGAGTGACGCCGAGCTCACGAACGGTGGCCTCCACCTTCGCAGCAAAGTCGGCAGCAATTACGTTGATGTCGGCGGGGCTGATTTGGCTCTGTCGCGTAGGACAACGAAAGCTAAATCGGTGACGGTTTTTGAACCCATAATCACCCATTTATCAGAGGCCTTAAAACCGGGTAACTCAGCCTCCTCGGCTACATCGAGCGCTTTATCCTTCAGCATTCTGGTAGACACGGGAATTCCCTCCTCTCGCAGCTCGTTTACCCACTGAGCTAAGTAGGCTTCGTTCTCAGCCGACATCACGTTTGCCGTACCGACGCTGCGCACCTTCTTGTGTGTGCCCTTGCCTTCAGCCGCAGCAGCGTAAAGGCGCTTGCTTTCCCGAGCCCACCGCAGAATCGTCGTGCGCTTGCTGTCGTTGGATCTACTACTTAGGTTAGGAAAATAGTGCTCGATAGTCTTCCTAATCTCCTTACACTGCTTGTAGTGAGCGACAACTGCTAGCTTATTGTCAACAGATTCCCCTGTCAACCGGTACTGTTGTACGTGTCGACCGGTCCCGCCAAGACTCCATCTTCCTTGCGGGCGCTTGTGCGCCATTGTCAAACTGGTGGCTCCGGCTTTACTCAAAAATTGTGAAAAATACCCAAATACTGGGTGTATCTCTCTACATGCGATCCCATCGACTTTTCTATCACATCTCTGATTGGTCAAAATGAAGTTGTTTCGCTTAAGCGCTCTACATGCGAAATGCGGTATGGCGATACACGGACATACGGAAGCGCGTAGCCATCAGTTGCAGACGATGTTTGGGGAGGCGTTCTGCCATGCGGCACTTGATCTCGTCCCGGTGCCAGCGATCGACGCGCTCTTGGTGTGGTCGGAGAAACGCTGTTTTCTTCAGCGTCTGGCATATGTTGCCCAAGATTAGTGTGGTGCCCACCAAAAGTAGCCACTAAAATACCCTATTTGATGCTATTATAATAGACAGGGAGGTCGATTCTCTGTCCAATTTTGAGTGTAGAACCCATAATAACGCCATTCGTATATGGGCGCTCCTGGCCGTTATTTGGGTGGGCGATACACTTTTTTGGGGTGCGACACCACTGTTTTTTTGGGGGTGCAACCCCCATAATGCTTTTATTAGAAGGTCGGTGATTTGAAAGGTGTTTTTGGTAGGGAAAATGACCAAAGAGGTATGAAATCGGCCGAAATGGGCCAAATGTGTATGAACCAGCTAGTCCTAACCCGTACCGAGGATACCGGTTATTCGGCATACACATTCATACGCGTCTGGACAAACGTAATTTGCATGGTGCAGAGGTAAAATGTATTCATACCTCTTTGGTCACTTTTTCAAAATTGCACTAGCTATTGCGAATGCTGCGCCGTTTGCAGGTTTGTCTATTGTGACCAATCTGCTTGCACCCACTGCATTGGTAGCTTTTTTTAGAGCTGACCTCGCCGCGGCTTCTAATGCGTTTGCTTTTGGGCCGTCCACGCCTCGCAGCTAGAATTGGGGGAAGCGTAATTCCATCGGTCTCCCTTTCCTGGATTAAGGGTAGGTGCAATACCTTCCCCCGAAACGCCTTTGCATAAGACGACACATGATATACCTCGTTGAAGTAGTTGTAAACGGTGTCCAGCTTTTTCCTGTTTTGAAGAACAGCAATCAAGTGGCGACAAGGGAGTTGGTGTTGGTCAATAAATGCGCACGTACAGTGCACTTTGCTCAGCGTAACTCGATGTTGGACCATCATGGCTCGGTTCACGTTGCTTTTGTAGACATAACTGATGTCCTCGGATGCATGCTTCACGCGATAGAACCCTATTTCCTTGCTTTGTGACTCGTACAGGGTCATACTCTTCGGAGTAACTATCATGGATTTCTGCTGCCACTTGACGCTGTTTTGGTGACGCCGGTACGTGCGATCTAGAATTCACTCGCAGACAGCTTGGATAAACTGTAACGGCGGTGGCGTTCTCAGCCCCATGGCTAGTTGCGATCCAAATTGACTTTCTACAAAATTTGAGGTGCGCCATCCATACAGAGGTTGCACACCAATATTTGCATACACACACCACTTCACCGGCGGAATGGCTTCTAAGTATTCTCGCACGTCTTGTCCCAGAGCAATTTCGATGCAACCTAGCTGACTAAGGTAAGCTTCTTTCGTAGGTGCTGCTTGTAGGTGCCAAACCATATTGTGGTGGTCTTCGGTGAAGATCTTGAATTTGTCGGTCACATTTCGAATTATATGAAGGGTACAGTAGCGAATGTTGAGGTTGAGCGCATCGGCGACGGAGATGAGAGCTTTGTCGCGGTCACAGAAAATTACATGGAAAGTAAATTTAAGACCAGCATTCATAAGCTGTCTGAAAAACCATTCGTAGTTCTGGATATCTTCAGCGGGAACCAAGGCGAACGCAATGATCGTAGTTTCACGATTGCCATCTTGACCAACAAGAGTCATTTGTACACCATCGTACCATGAACATTTCGAATGGGCACAGTCGCATCCTAACACGCGTTGGTTGACTGGTATGGATTCTAAAATTGTTTTAACAGAAACCATCGCGCGCATAAATCGGCCCTCACGATCGCGATCAAATACTGTCACCGATCCCGGGTTGAGTTGCTTAAAATGATCCAGATAAGAAGATACGTTTTGGTAAGACATAGCTAATTGTTCACTTGATGTTCCAATCACGATATCACGCGCGCGATATACGCAACGTCCACGCGCTTCTAACGATAGTCCGTCGCGGTCGGACACCAAGTTGATCAGTTCAGTTGCAGGCCGTCTCGGGCCAGCGTTAACTGCACTCCTAAAAGTTGGGTTATCGGCGATATGGTGTTTACTTGGGCGAGGCACTGAAATACAATTGACGTGCTCGCCAGTTATCCATGAAATACCAATCTCCGTAGCTACCATTGACTCGCCGCTTTCCGTAAATTTGAACCGTGGACGTGCAATATTGAGACGAGCATTTTAGTCGGCCATTCCACTCCGTCTAGCCAATACCATAGCCTTTTCTTGTGATAATGCGAAACGTTTGACTACCAGCACAGCTTCCTTCCCGGCTGAAAAAGTCATCCCTTTAAAAATCAAAGTCTGATCTTCACGTACTGGTGTCACATCAGAGGACCCTGTAGTGATGGTGGCTTCACCTCTATTAGCATATATATCAGCTAATTTTTCCATCGAACGCGGGCGGTCACCAAGACAGTAATATTCGTCCCCGTCGTGACGTTTGGCATCGTGACCGCTGTCATCGTGACCGTTGTCATCATGACAGTCGCCATGCAGCTTGCTAGGAGCAGATTGATGTCCATCAGAACTCTCGTGCTCATTCTTTTCGACGTTTCCGTGGCCGTCATGCAGGTCATCATGGGGGTCATCCAGTTGTCGCCCACTATTCAGCTCCGAGCCACGAGGGACTTGTCCGGCATGGATGGCATCCTGTTCCCCACCGTCGTTACTTCTCCGGTCAATGCATTGAGCTTCGTGGTTCACGTAATACTCTCCATCTGAACGTCGACCCGGCAGAATGTCGTCGCTAGAATCCCGAGTCCCACGATTGGCCATTACGTGGTGTATTGCTTCCTCCACCGCCGCGTCCAACCGAGCACGTAGCACCCCAGATGCGCTAGTATCCTCAAAGGTACCGTCGTTAAATGCGAATGTGCGTAACTTGCGCCATTTTGCGTCTTCAATGCTGTTGCCGTGTCGATCTACGACTCTCTTGATCATCATTTCCCTAGGTATAGCTTCTTTACTCGCTACACGAACGGGTAACGTCGGATCAGTACCATCGACTGCAAGAACGGTAGTAATACGGTGCCCTCTGGGATCACCAGCTACAAACGCGTGCGAGTAGTACTCTACGGTGTCGCCGGCGTGAAGCACTTGGTACGGAAGCTGCTTGGCAGAAATACCGACCATGATTGGAGAACTGAGAGTTTGAGCGAAGGTTGCGGCAAAGGGAGCTAGAAACGCGAAATGAGTGAACTTGGAGGGGTGCGAGAGCGGCGGTTATGTTGGATCGATCTTGTCAAGCGAAGAGAATGATTTAAACTGAGAGCTAAGAGCTCTTTCAGCACTGCCCCTTAGCGAGATAGAATAACACAAAACACCTCAGACAAGACTCGAGGGAACGATGCGTCCTCGACCTCATACACTACCAGAGAAATATAATATAGTTCATACACACCAATATTTTTTCGCATACCTCTTTGGTCACGATATTTTCTGATATTTCCAGCTGTATATCGCATACACATACCGTCGCATGTTTACACGTTTGGTCGCATTTCGGCCGATTTCATACCTCTTTGGTCATTTTCCCGTTTTTGGTAGGTTGCTAAGTCCGGTTCTCAAGGCAGTCCGACTTGGCCTCCACCCCCAAAGGGAGAGTTTGTCATCCATGTTGCAGAGGTTCGACTACAATGAGTCGGGCTTCATCGAAGAAGGCGAGATCAGCGCATTCTTCTCTCACGCCATGCGATGGAGACGATTCGGGTAAAATCGACGCCGATGAGGTTGAGGAAGCATTCAAAATGCTTGGAATTCACAACTATGACGAGAAAGAAATTGCAGATGCCATTTCCACGTACGACATCAGTGGCGACGGCGAAATGGAGAAATATGAATTCGTCGAGTTCATGAAGGACCGACTGCTGGAAAGAATAAAAAAAAAGTTGCTTGGCCAAAACACGGGTGAGGATGACGCTGAAAACCTCGAACGCGTTCCGCTCGTTTCGCTGTTGGACGCGTCGACCCAAAAACCTTGGGCTATCCCCGAAGATGGCCAGCTAGACATTGACTTCCTCTACGACCGTGAAGCGTTCACTACGAACGACGAAGCTTTCCGACAAGGCAAAATTTCTCGAGGAGGTTTTGGAGCTCTTGATACTACGAGACATCACCAAGGTTGCCACATCCAAGGCAGAGCAAGACGACCTCTTCCACGTGACCATGTACGACTCGGAAATTCGTCTCACAGCCGCCCAGGCTTCCCAGGTTCTTAATGCCTGTCACTACCTCAAGCCTGAAAGCAAGAAGATCGAGGCGATCGCGCTCATGCTACCCCAAATGTTAACGGCGAAGGAAGCACAGATCCTCGTCGGACGAACTCTGACGCTCATGCAGCGATGCCGCCTGAAAGCTCGAATGGGCAGCGCGTATTCCGTCGTGCTCGGGAACCCAACCGCACATTACTCTTTTGACCTGGCCAAGCACAAGGACCGGATTGCGCTGAACAAGCTGGCCGAGGTCGCACAGACCGAGAAGCTCTTCTTCAAACTACGCTCAGGCCGCGCCGACACGTCCCAGCACGGCAACTGGGAGAACTTCCGCAACGAAGAGCTGGACGGTCGCAGCTTCGTGCTCACCAATACCTTTTTCCACTCGCTTCCTCGCCGAGGGAAGCTCTGCTTCGACTACGTGAGCACCACGCGGCCTAAGCGGGGCACCATACAGCTCAGCGAGCGGCGGTTTGGGCAGCTCATCGATCTTCTCCGGATGGACGTCGTGCTGCCGGACGCCTTGGGAGCTCTGGGCCCCACTCGATCGCAACGGGAGCGTGGTCGCCGCCAGCCGACCGCTCTGCAGACAGCAACAGAAGCCGAGGATGACGACGACGAAGAGGCCGCGCCCGTGGCAGCGAGCAGAAGGCGCGGGGCGTCCCAGGAGCAGTCCGAGTTCTGGAGCAAGGCGCGAGCGTCGATCCTCAAGCGCGGTTGGGGTGTGGTCGTGGACCACGCGTACACGTTCCGCCTCACGGGCGCCACCAAGGAGAACGTGGGGCTCAAGATGGTGCAGATCGAGTCGGCCATCTGCGACCGCTGGCTGTCCTGCGAGCAAGCGTCCAAGATCATCGCGTGCATGCCGGCGGCCGCCGGCATTCCTCGCGCGGCCGGAGACGGCGCGCATCCTCTTCTCGCGGCTCATCGACTTGCACAACTTCCACCGCATCTACGACGCCATGACGCGCGCGGAGCAGCGCGCGTGCGCGCGCATGCTGGGCTGGCTTAACATGATGAACCCCATGGCGCCCGAGCGCTTCTACGAGCTCAACCTGGCGGTCTACGACGAGCGCGAGATGACCAAGGTACTCGTGGACCTGGCCATCGGCGAGCCCAGCGAGAACTGGCTCAACCAGAGCTTCACGCTCGTGCAGGGAGAGCCCGGCTGGAAGAGCTCTCGGGCCAGGATCGGGGCTGCGCGCCCGTGCTCTGCGGCACGCGGCTCTACTGCCTGTAGCTTGTCCGACATGGCTACACCAGCTTCAACCACTGCAACGGCGACATGAACCTGAGCGGGAAGTGTTTGACTGGTGGCGGTGGTCGCTGACGTGGCATGGCTACATGTGTGCAGCTTTGCGCAACCCCGTGATGCTGCTTCGACCGCACGTCACGACCGTGGTGGGTGCAGGGGCGAGTTCTCGCCTGCCAGCCACTCCTTGCGTCTCAAATTGAGAGGCACTCTCTGGCGGCTTCAAATCGGCCGGAACGTGGACCGCGCACTCTTTCGCGGCGCGGGCTGCGCGAGGCCACCCGTTGTCCCGCAGTGCGACCACCACCAGCACCAGCGCCGCAGTGACGAGCTGCGACAACCGTGCACTCGCTGGCTGGTCTGCTTGTCGTCCCACTTGACCTTGACACGGGGCGCCAGCTTCACTCTGGGCGGTGAGTCACCGCGCAATGCAGAGCAGTCGTCGCGGGAGGCTCGCGCCCGGCAGCTACTGTACATACTTAGTACTGTACAGTGTACTTCAAGTAACTTACCGTGTATGCCGAAGCGAAGAAACGTGTCTGCGTCATTGGCACTGCAGGCTGTCCGCGCGAGATGAATGTGCGCCCTGGGCCGGGCCTCGCCACCTTAAGCAAACGATTCCATTCCTTTTTTGTGTATAAAGTGTTTGACATGCAGTATTAATACATACAGTAGTCCTGTCTCCGTCGCGAGAGCCCATGCATCCAATCAGCCCGCCCTCAGACGTCGTGGCGGGACGCAACTCGCGCCGCGAGTCTGTGCTCGGACTCGCCGGCGCGGCGCGTTCCCCTAAAACTTTTGTGGTCGGCTTCAAAGCTCAACACGATCTCGAGCCTGTTCCTCCGTTTATTTTGTGCGCGTGTGGAGGCTGTGAAATCGCTGAAGCGCCGTCTTTGGCTGCCACACTCGTCCACGCAGACGAACGAGCAAGCCGACGATGTAGCACAGGCCAGGGCATAAGTACATGTACGCGTACGTTTTCATACGTAGCTCTTGCGCTCTATGTCTATGTCGACCCGCGCGCTTCAGGATTCTTGAATCAAGAAGGAACGCGAGCAGGAGCTGCTGCTGCAGACTGTCTGCCGACTCGGCAGTGCGCGGACCAGCTCAGCTCGCTTTCATTCGAGATAACGCGAGCGCTTCCCCCCGTACATCTGGCAATGAGCGGCTTGGCATACCATGGCCCTTGGTACATGTAGATGGCATTGTTGGCGCGCAATGTTGTCTCACCCGCATCTTAGGTGTCGGGCACGAGGGGGTACACGTAACGTGCCGAGGCCGAGTTGGCTTCCTCGCTTGCATGCAGGCCGATATGTGTCAACAACGCACGCTGCGTCAACAGCGTCTCTGGGCGCCGACCGAGAGTCGGTGTTGTTTGTTCGCAGATGGCTGTATTTTTCAGCAGGCGATGCTTGAAGAAGCACTGCGCGATGTGAATGACTCGGTGGAATGGATAGTCGTTGTCATCGCCATGGCATCGTCGCGCCGCCAACTTCACCATGGCCCTCAGGTCATAGTGACGCTGCTGCGGAGACGCAAGCTCGCGCGGTGGGACCGTTGCGAAGCCTTTGCCAAGCAGCTTCGCAACGGTCCCACCTTTGCCAAGCAGCTTCGCAACGGTCCCACCGCGCGAGCAGTGGCAAGCAGTTTCCCAACGGTAGAGTAACACCGGTGTTTGACGCGGCCTCAAGCAATCCAGTGCGGTGTCCTGAACAGTACATGTACAAGCTGTTCAGGCTGAACTCGCCGCGGGCATTTTCTGCTGGTGGACCGCTCGAGGACACATCCACCACGTTGAGGCCCGCTTCAACCACGCTGCGACACCGAGCATCAGGATGGAGACGCAAGCTCGCTCCGCGTCACTCCTTCTCGCGTCGAAATCAGTCTGCGAGAACTGCACGCTCGTTCTCTGGAGAGAAGAAATCACCCCCGGCACCGCTCAGAACTGCCCGCCATTTGAGCCGGCCCACCCGTGATCCCTCCCCCAGCATCGGCGCCATGAAGAACGGCATCATAAAGCCGCTGTAGACGTGCGGCCAGGGGGACTGCCGCTTCGCAGTCGCAACGGCGGCAACACACCGCCCCGCGATCGCGATAGTTGAGGTGGCTCGCTGCACGGATGCCACGTGCAAGTACACCAAGTAAGTGGCTCCAGTCACTCGATTCCGAGGCTGGGCGGTGCGGAGCCGGCAAATCCTGCTCACACCTGCGAAATGAACCGCATCCCTGGCGCTGCCTCCAGAGACTCGACGCCGCTAATACATGTACATGTAGCTAGCGAGCGCCTGGGTGGCGGTCTGCAGGATGTCCGCACTCGACGGAGATCCCCGCGCGAGCCGGCGCCAGCCGGCTGCACGCACATGTCCGACGTGCGTCACGGCGTGCCCAAGTCCGGCATAGCTCGCACTTGACCAGCCCCAAGGCTGAAGAGAGAGGAGCCCAGCTGGCGACCTAACGGTGATGGGCAGGGCGACTGTGTCGGAGCAGCGCCGGGGCAGACAGACGGGCAGTAACTGTCGGGCTCTCGCCCCTCGCCCCGAGCGGTTCACTTTGGGATTTCCCGCGTGTTGCGCACGTCGAGCAGAGAGAGAGAGAGCCGCCGCCTTCAACGTCGTCGAGATGGGAGTATCCGTGACCGCGTGCGACTCGCCGCTGGCGCTCGCCAGCCCGCAGCCCGGCAAGGAGGCGGCCGGCAGCCCGCCGCAGTGGCGCCCCGACGCCGCCAGCGACTCGTGCCTGTGCTGCGGCAACGACTTCTCCATCTGGACGTGCCGCCGCCACCACTGCCGCGCCTGCGGGGAGCTCGTGTGCGGCGAGTGCTCTCCCTTCTCCGTGCGCCTGCCCGAGCTCGGCTACAAGGGGCGCGTGCGCGTGTGCACTCACTGCCACGCGCTGGCTGAGGAGGCCACGCTCGAGTCGTCCGCCTCCGCGCACAGCCTCACGGGACTCGAGTCCGCTACCGCCTCCAGCGAGTCGTCGGACAATGAGCAACTGGGGGACGTCGAGGAGGAGCTCATCTTCCGCGCCGTCGACGTCCTGGCGCTCACCTCGCGCGACAAGCGTTCCAAGATGCAGTACCAGTACTTCGTGCAGTCCGAGGCTGTGAGCTGGCTCATGGACGCCGGCATTATGCCCAACCGCACCGGGTGCGCCGCGCTGTTCCTGCGCCTGGTGGAATACGGCTACGTGACGCTCAAGCCCTGGAAGGGTTCGGGCCGCAGCGCCTTCTACGTGCTCAGTGAGGAGGTGACGCTCGAGAACCGCTCGTCGCACTACGGCACCACCATCCACTCGGAGACGAGCAAGTGCCGCAACTGCGCGCAGTCTTTCCAGAAGGCGCTGGCGCCTGCCGACGGATTCTGCTCTATCGACTGCAAGACCAACGCGCTCATCAGCCAGTCCGACTCGGCCCACATTCGCCGTTTCGTGTGCTAAGGCATTCAGGCTTCGGTCTGATGGCCCTCCCTCTATCTATCGGCGCCTCCGTTGGTGTCCGGCCTGTATTATAGAGTGTTCGATGTGTATTTACAGTAGTTAATGTGGCGGTGTCGAATTTAAGGCTGCTTGCGAGCAGCCTTGCACAAATGCACCCCACGATAAGGTATTTCATCATAGCAGTTCGTGTCTACATCCATCCAATGCGCTTCCTTCCGTTCCATTCTTGCTGGTGGTGGGGTGTACTGCATTTGCCGAGTCCTCATGCTAGCCGACAGTGGATACAAGCAGAGCAATCGTGTTTATTGCTCCATGTCCACTGATCGATCAGTAAAGCTCGCGCTGATGGTTGGTGCTGTTCTCTCAGCGACAGGCGCGGAAGACTGATTGCCCCAACTTCAGCTTGCATTCATCGTGTCGATCGAATGCTCACCTCGTTCTTTCCGGTGCGACGATATCAATGGCTGCTGAGTCACCATGCTGCCGCCCTCAGAGCGACTAGCACTAGTGATGACCGTCCTCGACTGTCCATTTCCGCCATCATAGCATCATAGTTGACAAGCTCGAGACACTGGCGTGAAATGAGTCAAATATTGATGGTTTCAGTTCGACGCTACAGAAGCTCTGAATCGTTGTCGCCGCATGGATCCCGGTGCGCTCTGATGGCGTAGTCGTAGCGCGCATCAAGGTAGAGCAGCAACTGTAGCGACTTCGTTTGGGATGATTAGCATCACGTCCGAAATGACCGAGTCAGTACCTTGGTCTCTCAAAGCCAGCGCCCCTAAAGACAAGGGCGTCAAAACATCGCACCTCAGAGGTGACCTCTCCCAACCTCCATTACCCATTGCACACCACGGTAGGACAGCAGCTCCCGGCTGAATCAAACGCAACGCAAGCATAAGTTATGCTGCATAACCCGCTCATCTATTGCGCGAGTTTCTCCACCGTAACCGTCGAGCTGGCTCGCTTCTTCTACACGTTGACGCGGTCCGGTAGCTTGCTGCGCACGATCTTCATCTCACTGGGTGGCCACACGACGGCCACGACGCGCGAGTCGATGAGCGCGAGCGGCACAGGGCCGAACGAGTCGCTGTCGTCGCTGAACGTTGGGTTGTCGCCCTCCACCCAGCACTTGCCCACGGGCACCGAGCGGTGGCGGCCGCTGCGGTCCGTCACCAGGTCGCCCTCCAGCGCCACGAGCCGCTTGATCAGGTACTGGCCCGCCGCCTCGGGCGACTCGAGCACCACCACGTCGCCGCGCCGGTAGCGGTGGCGCATCTGCACCGAGAACTTGTCCAGCAGCACGCGGTCGCGCACCGCGTCCTGCGTGAGCCCGTCGTTGAGCGCCGGCTGCATGGAGCGGCCCTTGACGCTGGCCAGGCTCACGCCCAGCGCGTTCACCGCCACGCCCACGGGCAGCCACAGCGCCACCTTGGCCGCTGTCTGCCACCTCCCCATTGCTGCTTGTGAATAGCTTAAGTGTGCAGTATCGGTGGAGATTTACGCTATTTTGCAACGTTTTTAGCAATCACTAGGATTGCTGCTATAGGCGAATAGTCGTGACTGAAGTACAGTACTGAAGTACCATTTTGTGCGCGGGCCGACCCATTTAAAAAAACGTGTTTTTTCCCGGTGCGCAATGATTTTCGCCTTGTGAGTGTGTTACAGACGGATACGTCCAACGTACATGACATGTACATGTATGCAGTTGTAAACGACAGTAAAAAACAAAAGTACATGCTTACTTTTGTTTTTAAATTTTTGTTTTGCTATGTATCGCGGGGTTTTGCTGAAGCACAGCATCACATGGCGTTTAGTTGGTTGACATTTACGAGTCGTTGCTGACTCCGCAACCGTGCATGAACGAATAGAGAGTGGCCACCACGAGGAAGTGCAGAAGCAAGATGTACCCGAACGCCATGTTGCGAGTGATGCGGTGACCCAGCAGTAGCTTGGCGCTCGTCAGCAGGATCTTGTCCACCGGGCTGAGGTTTGTGAAGCGCTGCTGGTTCTCCATCTTGTTGAACTGCACGAAGGGGTTCATCTTCTCCTCGTACATGCCGCGGTATCGCGCTTCGACGTCGGATGCGCTCCCGGATCCATCTTCTAGTGCTGAGAAGCTCGGTTTGACGCGAGAACTTGCTGACTTTCCATCCCCGCCGTAACTCTGCAGGTAGCGGATCTTGTGGTACAGCTGCATGTTGTCCGTTTCGAGACGCGCCACGGTAGTCTTGTAAGATTGCGCCAGCTCTTCAACACGGTTTTTTTCACTCTGGAGCTCCTTCATGCGCTCACGGAAACGGTCACGCTGACCACGAACAATCTCGAGCATCTTGCTATCGGACGAGGTGGCTGAATTAGAAGATGCCGAGTCTGTGGTGGCTGCAGCAATCCCGCTACCGCGGGAAGAACCTGAGGTTCCAGTAAACTGATCCTCCATGGCGTCCATGAGGATTTCGGACCCAATGTCACCCCCGATAACACCAACGCTGCTGCGATTTCGCCGAGCTTTCTCCAATGCTGCCACATTCTCTTCTAAGTTGCGAATAAGTGTTGCCTGTTCACGGATTTTAGCATTTCGGTCGTGAAGTTCACCTTGAACCTTTTGCAGTGCTGTCGTTTGAGCTTGAAGGGCGCGCTCGCACTCCTGAAGCGAGTGCTCCAGACGGCGCACTCGCGATACAAGAATTTTCTCAACTTCAACTGTCGCTGCCTCCAGACCACCGGCGGCTTCATTTTCTTCAGCTGCATCCATGGAAGAAGCTTTGCTCCGCTCATCTTCATCATCGACAATGTTATACTCGAGCTGCTGCAAAACACGCAGCTTGTGTGATACCTCGTGGAAATTCTCCAGGGTTGGTCTTGCCGCGAGTTGAGCTTCCATGTCCTTTTGAGTTTGCTGCGCTTGCTCAAGAGCACTTTTTAGCCGGTTCGTTTCCTCAGTAGCTGCCGCACTTGCCGTCACCTGGGCCTCCCTTAAATGAATAACTTCCTGTCGCAGAGCCGCGACAGCGGCATCCTGTTCCGCTTGCACCTCCCGTGCCGACTGCAAGCTTTCGCTGGCATCCCCTTCAGTACTCGGATGAGCTGAAGAGCGTGCTTCAAAGATCTCAGACGATGTTGAAGAGCTCAGCAGCTCATCAAGTTGTTTCCTGAGTTGGGCGTTCTCCAGCTGCAGCGTTTGCGACAACATCGACTCTTGTGAAATCGCTTCCATCTCAGCGTCCAGCGCATTACGAGCAAGTCCTGAACGTTGCTTGTGTGCGAACAAGTCAGATTGCATTGCATCCATTTTTGCGAATGCTTCCCGAAGCTCCACACGAGATGCTTCCAGCTGTCGCTCGTAGTCGCGGCGTTGCTGAGCCCACTCGAGTCTAGCATTCTCAAGCTGATCTTCCAGCTCCCTTGTGCGACGCTCCACTTGTTGGTGCACAACATCCTCCTGCTCCCTCGCAGCAGCAGCAACCTGCTCCTCCAAGTTTCGAATAGTGATATCCTGGTTCTTCAGCGTCGCGAATTCCGCCTGGTAGTCCTTCAGCTCTCTTTTCAGCTTTTTGTTCTCCTCTGCTAAGTCATCCATCCCTGAGCTTGAAGCTACCAAGGCCAATGCAGGTGCCGGATCCGGTGCTGCGTAGAGACCCTTGTAGAGCTGGAAGAAGGCGTTCTCCGAAAACTTGGCTCGACGTGTGAGGTGGTCGATCTCCTCCTGGTAGGCCTTGAGCAGTGGCCCCGCACCCGCCGCCTTGTCAGCGTCAGTAGACAGACGTCGGAACTGCTTGGTGGTCTCTGCCAGCTTCTTGCGGGAGCGCACACTGGCATCTTTCTCGCTCTTCATGGTGCTGCCCTGCGAGTCGAGCTGCACGCGCTTGCTGTCGAGATCAAAGGCCTTCCAGAACTGCAGCACGGGCATCACACTTTGTCGACTTGCAGATGAGCGGTGACGCGGCCGCGTGTCCCCCCCGCTGCTCCCCGGGGGCGTGGGCGCCGCCGACACTTCGGTCATGACTTTGTCGCCTGCGACTTGGGCCATGTGGCGCGTTCTAAGCCGATTTTGAGCGTAGAAAAGAGATGGAGAAGAAGGTGGGGATGTATACAACAGATAGGATGCAGTGGGGCGTGCTGGAAAGGTCTACAAGGCGCAAGTGAGAGCGAGGAAGAAGGCTTCTCCTTTGCTCCTTCAAGAGCCAAGTGCTGCGTGGCGACTATTACAAGATGTGTTCTTGTACAGGAACGACGTCTGCCGTAATACCTCTGTAACAGAACGGACTACCGTTTGTGCTCTATTTGATTTCATAGAAGCAATGTATCCCCCCATCCGGTAGTCAAAAACTGATCAGCATGACCATGCGTCGCGCCGGGATGATGGCGCTGCGGACGCTGCGCCAGAGCGGCCAGAGGGCGCCCGTGGCTGCCTCCGGCAGTCGCATGATGTCGACGCACGTCTCCGTGATCGGTTGGACCCAAATTTTCTGCAGGAAAACGTGTGTATCCATGTTGCAATCGAGCCTGACGCTTGCGTGTCTTGCCCACCGCAGGTTTGCACTGGAAGACGGACGAGACGCGGCTGCGTGAGGTGTTTGCCGGCTTCGGGACGCTGGAGGAGGCCAAGCTAGTGACGCCCGACCACTCGACCTCGCACTTGTGGGCGTCTCTGGTGTACTCGACGTTCGAGGAGGCGCTGGAGGCTGCCAGCGAGATGAACGGCCAGGAGCTAGACGGCCGTCTGCTACGCGTGAGCATCGTGGACCCGCCCTCGGACGAGCCTGTGGCCGTCACCAAGTAAGCAACTAGCGATGAATAAACTGGGTAGAGTTTTATATTGCAAGCTGCGGGTTACAGTGGTCTCGAGCTTACTCGGTCGTGGGCACAGCCCGTGTGTTTTTCCACGCGAGCAGCCCGTGGAAGTCTTCTTTGACGAGCGTTAGCAGTGTCCCGAGTTTGTCGTTGGCACGAGCTGCTCCGACACTAACACGGGATATGTTTTGTGCCAACCGATCGCCGGTGCGTGAAGCTACCGCTTGGACGAGCTCGTAGTTTTTTTCGTGCATCTCGCGCGCGCGATGGAAGTTCTGCGCGGCTGTATAGATCTGGCCGAGTCTCGCGCAAGCGTCAGCTTGGTTGACCACATTTTCCGCTCGGGTTGCTATGGTCACGTAGTTGTTTAGGAACTCGATCGACAACTGTTGGTTCCCTAGTTTCTCGTGCGCTGTCGCCAATGCGGCGCAAGCATTTCCCTCGCCCTCCGCATCTCCACTTTGTCGAGCTGCTGCGAGCTACACAACATAAAAACCAAAGTGACAGCAACTACGTGAAAAAAAGTATCTAGTATGCTTAAGGTTGAGGACTCCTGAGAGCAACGCACATTGGTCTCCAGGAATGGGAGAGCATTGGAGGGCTCGTCAAGCGCGTTGTAGCAGGTGCCGATCTTGAACTGAGCGTTGGCTTGCGCTTCGAAATTGTTCGACTTTATCGCGCAGTCAAGCCGAAGTTTGTACAACTGGATGGCCTCAAGAAACTGTTTTGCTCGTTCGTGGCGCAATGCAAGGTCCACATACACTTTACCTAGCTGCGAATAAGCCTCTCCGCGCAGCTCTTCGTCGTCTTCGTGCTCGTACACAACCTTCGCGATGTCCACGCAGAGTTCCAGATACTGACGCGCCTGCTCCAAGTCACCGGCAGCGTGATATCCACCGCCAATTTGGTTCAGCACGCGCATCTCGCTGATCTGGTCCTTCACCAGTCTCGATATCTCCAAACATTTTTCGTAGAAAAATATCATGGTCTTGGTGTCTTGCTTCTCGGAGCAGTATGTGGCGAGGCTATCGTAGGCTGCCATGACGTCCGGGATCTCCCCACGTCGCTTGCAATGCTCTGCCGCCACCAGCTGATCTCGCAGGAACCCCATTTCCGGCAGCTCGAGCATAGTAAAGTCACTGCTCTTCGCCGTAGCATCCGACGCTCCATTGAAATTCGGCTGCTGAGACTCGGGCGCGCTTTCGTTTGCTCTTTGCTGAGCCGCAGGGTCATTCCGATGTGTTAGATAAAACAGGTCCACGAACGACTGCACATATCCGTCAATAAGCAGTTGCGTGCAGATATCCTCCTTCATCTTCGCCTGCAATTCAGCTTGCGAGGCGATGCCACCCCCCGCCATCGCCGTGTCCTTCCAGCCAACCTTGGCATAAGCCGTGCCCGGGATCTCCGAGCTCGGGCCTCGCATGGGCTGCGCCCTCACAGGACGTTGGACCGATTCGCGAACCACCCGCTTGCCGTTGGGACCTGGAATACGGCTAGACGCAGCATTCTCGATCTTCTGTCGGCTCTCCGAGTCGCCCAGGCGCTTCTTGCTCGCCATGACCCCACCAGCACTACCCGACATGGCTACATTTTTCGCTCCGCGTCGTTTCGCGACCCTGTTCGTTTAAGTACGAGTATGTTGTTGCGTCGAGGAGGTCCAACGTGGGGTGGGCGAGCCATTTGTCGATCGTCATCGCAGTCGAAACAATGGCCCAGGAACGCGAAGGTATCACCGGCCTCCCCAATACTGTGGGCAATGTATTGTCTGCAATCTTTGACAATATTCCCCCGTGTTATATTGGCAGAATTCATTGCTGTGTGCGGAAAGCTCAAGCTCGAGGTGCTGGAGCTGCTGAGCACCAAGCACCAGCTGCCCCAGGAGGCGCTGGACTGGGTGGATGAAGTGATCAAGTACAACTGCATCGGCGGCAAGCTCAACCGCGGCATTAGTGTTGTGCACTGGTGAGTTGAAAGGGTTAATGAGTGGGTTATTGTTTTTGGCGAGCGTGTATTAATACATACTCTTTGCTGATGTTGTTGTCTTGTGCCACAGCGCGCAGGCTATGGCCCCGGGCAAGGTCCTCACCCCTGAGATGAAAGAGAAGGCCAGTATCCTGGGCTGGTGCATTGAGTGGGTGAGTAGCGACGAAATATTTTGGTGTAATTTTTATGGTTAAACTGACAGTATTTGCTGGCTCCTAGCTCCAAGCGTTCTTCCTGGTGGCCGACGATATCATGGACGAGTCTATTACTCGTCGTGGTCAGCCGTGCTGGTACCGCAAACCCAATGTGAAGATGATCGCTATCAACGATGCATTTCTGCTCGAGGCTTTCGTCTTCCAGATTCTCAAGAAGCACTTCCGCTCGGAGTCGTACTACCTCGATCTGGTCGACACCTTCCACGATGTATGCTGAACACGTTTTTGTGCTGCCGGTTGTAAGCAAAATTGGCAACTAAATAAGTGTGTGTGTGTATCCAGGTTGTCTTCCACACAGAGATTGGTCAGCTGCTCGATCTGACATCGCAGCCTCTGGATGGAGATGTGGACCTCGACCGCTTCACCGTTGAGCGGTACGATTGAAAATCTAACAAGGCATCAGTGTTTTGCAATACCTAATTCGAAGGTTTTGTATGTGCAGTTACCGCCAGATCGTGATCAACAAGACGGCCTACTACACCTTTTACCTGTCGGCTGCTTGCGCCATGTTCCTGAACGGAGTTGTCGATGAGCCTTCGCACAATCTGGCCAAGAAGATCTGCGTGCAGATTGGCGAGTACTTCCAGATCCAGGACGACTTCCTCGACTGCTACGGCGACGAGAAGGTGATTGGCAAGGTTGGGACTGATATTCAGGACAACAAGTGCAGCTGGCTGGTTGTTCAGGCACTTGACCGCGCGACGCCTGACCAGAGGGAGACGCTGAAGAAGAACTACGGGTGCAATGATCCCGACGCGATCGCAGTGATCAAGAAGCTGTACAATGATCTGGATCTGGCCTCAGTTTACCACCGTTACGAGGATGAGACGTACAAAATGCTCTCTGAGGAGATTGCGCAGGTGACGATGATGCCGTCGGAGGTATTCACGTTGTTGGTAAGCAAGATCTTTAAGCGCAACAAGTAAGCGCAACAAGTAAGCGCAAAGCAAAACGAAGAAGGCATTGCCAATTACTGATCCAGCTTTCGCGAATAAAAAAAGTGAAAGAAATAAACGCTACTTCAAAGTATTCAGCACCCGAAGGTCATTTCGTAACAGGAAATTCCTGTGCATATTTCCAGCATGGGGATAGAAATATCAGTGTGAGGCTTTGCCGATTCATCCTACACTACGCAAATTGAGGCAGTGAGCGTCCGGCAGCTAATACTAAGTAGTCTTTACTTCAAGCAGGATTTTCGCAATCAATGCATGAAGCCAAGCAAGCTACAACTAAAAAGAACTTGTGATTTTGCGACAAATATGCACGCAATACCTTCGAAGGTTTGAGAACTACTTCGCTAAAGATCCTTCGGGTACGGATTACTTTGGTTCCTTGTTACAGAGGTCTGCCTGATTCTTTGCTCTACGATAGAACATCTACCTGTACAATGTAACTGGGAAGTTCTCCGTAATCATATTCCCGTTCTCAAAAAGCACGACCACGTTGGTCTCGAACTCCACCTTGAAAGCTAGCCAACGACAGAACCAGCGACAGACAGGAAACAAAGTTAGAGACTTATACAACTATATTTCTTTGTGGACTACGAGTACACTCACACGGCGTCAGCATTGTTGGACACGTGAACAAACGCGGAAATATCATGTAGATTGGGATTGCCATTTGACGGCATACATCACCCCATCCAATTTGGACATTTTGGATTTCCGTCGCTAATTCAAAAAGGTATGCATCGC
Source organism: Phytophthora fragariaefolia (assembly GCA_030267785.1). NCBI lineage: Eukaryota > Oomycota > Peronosporomycetes > Peronosporales > Peronosporaceae > Phytophthora > Phytophthora fragariaefolia. The sequence goes on from BSXT01001381.1 coordinate 19,969, forward strand.
ACAATGCATTAGTGAGGTCATATGCAATGAGCACAACACTACGAGTTACCATCTCTTGCAACTCCATCGGCATGTGCCACACTCTCAACTCGAATCAACTGCAGTTCCACCGATTTGATTGGGCTTTTTGCTTCCTCAATAATTATCTGGCAGTCCATTTTCCAAAACCAAAAGTCATTTTGAAATCTACCCAACCCTCCTTAGGTTAAGCACATTTATCCTTACCTCTCCTGTAAACGGCAAGTTCACAGGACAGTTTGTGCGGTGCACCTTTCCCGTAATGTGGAAATACGACATTGACGACAGACTTTGCTGCAGTCGGCACCCAACAGCAGAAAAGTGTGAGCAACAACCCCCCCCCAAATTACCCACGTGCACCCATCCTCACCGGGCGAACATTCTCCAAAGACTCGGGGGTGATCTGGAACTCCTCTGGCGAGTCGGGCAACGGTTCTTTCAGCTAAGAATATCGAGACGAACATCAGACCGTCTCGCGATATAATCACACTCATTTTTCCACCCACCGGCACTTCCACCACAAACTCCAGCGTTTTGTGCAGTTTGTTCTTCATGATTCCTCGGATGCAGTCGCACACGATCTCGTACTTAACAGAGACGTACACTCCGTGGTACGTCTCCAGCAGCTCCTGGTCGTCGTTGCCCTGCAGCTCGAACTCAAAGGGGAACTTGGAAATGCCCGGGGGCACTTTGCCCGCTGGAGCTACCGGCAGGTGGAAGTACACGAGCTCCAGCGGTGGCACGTTGTTGTAGAAGGAGTCGAAGAGCCCCGCGCTCTTGGTGGACAGTTGCAGACGTGTGCTTCCCTCCACCTTCATGGCCAGCCCCTGGTGGGAGAAGCCCTTGGGTGACGAGATGATCACCTGGCCCTGCACGATTTCCTGCGGCATTGTTTGCATTTTATTATATTTTATGTTATTTTAAAATTGGAGGGCGTTAAAAGAAGGAGGGGACCACTTGCATGCGGGTGGAAGATGCGGTCGATGCGGTTGAGTTTGATGTCTAACGTCGAGCTCATCGTTTGGTTTTCTCTTCTTGAAATGAAATGAAATGGATCTGCTTTTCGAAAAAAAACAGAATTTTGACCAATGACGGGCGTTTAACTGAAAGGGCACTTATACGTTGAAGTTTCAAGTAAGCTGGCGATGCACGAGCGATCTATGTACTTTTTTAAAAGTACTTAAAAGTAGTTTTCATATTGGTATGGAGTGACGGACGGTTTAATTCTATGGTGTGGCGTCTGCTGGAGCAAAATTGAAGCTTGTGCGACAGTCACGCTGCAGACATCCGATTGGGCTTGCCCGTGAACGACCGCGACCGAAGAGCTCGGCTCACAGGCGACAGCATCTTGTCCGTCGGGCTGGGTAGAATGCTGAATAAACAAATAACGAGGTGTGAATATTGGTCCCAAACAGACAGCGGCGCAGACAAGAAGAAACAACGTACTCGTGCAGTTGCCGCACGCGGTCGATCGTGGCGTCGTCGCTTTTGCAGCACACGAAGAGCAGCTCCTTGCGGAAACGGGCGGCATCAACCTCGACGTGTTGGCTCAGGGTCATTGTATCTTGCGCAGTGCTTGAGTCGCTGGAGGATAGTGGGATTCTGAGCTAAAATGGAAATGGCGCTGCTGGGAGGACTGCGACTCTTGCGTTCGAGGGTTTTGCTTTGCTGGGGAGAGCTGTGCCGATGACGATTGCGAGGCAGAGTTCAAAGACGCCCCTGGACAACGACGTAACTCCGCTTTCCCACGTGACCGTTTTTCGAGAAGCACTCTCTGAGCCTCCCAGCCATTCAAACTGCTGCTCCAGCTGCAGCTAGTGAAAACGGACGCCAAGGAATGTTGGCACTGCACTGTCGCACGCCGCAAAATTCGGGGAGGAGACGGGATGTCGTTTCGTTCGTGCAACGCTTACACAGGCTGTTAAATGGCTATTTATTTTCTAGCCTACTGGCATCGGCTACGTTTCCTGGATATCCTCCCAATACAATGTAACGCCAGGACTTAGTGGCGTATGTGGCCAAGTTTCCTTGGGATCTACGGGTGTTACTGCCGCGTCAAGGGCCTCCTCATCGCTGCAGTCAGTCGTGGCTTGCTCGCTCACGTCACCTAGGTCGCCGTTATTGCTGGCTCTGCTTCCGCGCTGTCGACCGAAGCTGTTATGGAACTGTGGACGAGTACTAATAGCTGGAAACCCTCTATCGACGGTCGTTGGTGGCGGAAACGGCAGCAGTTTGCCTTGAATACAGTTCTCGGGTATGTCGACTCGGTCTTCCGGTGCTTCACCGCGGGCTGACCCGTCGAGCTCTGATGAGAGAGGCATCACAAAGCCAAGATGATGTAGTGCTTCATGGATCCATCGCCCTGGGTTTGAGACTGGACCTTTGTGTGGGGAGGACTGGGCTAGCTGGTTATGATGAGAACCGTTGCTTCTGTTCGTGAGACGCATTTCTCGATTCGCCAAGAACGGCTGGAATCGTTGGTTGGTCTGCTGCGTGTTTGCAAGCTCGTGCAGCGCACGCTTGAGCTTCTTCATATGCAAGAATTGGGTTCGTGCAGCACGCTCTTTGGCAAATAGCTGTTGGTAGAATTCTTCCATCTCAGTGCGTGCTTGGTCAATCTCGTCTTGGCTTGCTTTCAATAGTCGCTCGTACTTGGCTTGGTCAGCCTTGTGTGTCTTTTTCATCAATGCCACGCGCTGATGCAGCCGGGTAATCTCTTCTTCCTGGCTCGCAATGATTGTTTGTACCTCCTCTGGAGATGTACCGTCCACAGGCATTGCAGCTCCAATGCGGGCAGAAGATGAAGCTGTCGAGAGCAGACTTGTAGATGCAGTCACGCCCTCAAGTAGCCGAACCTTTTCGCTCAATCCCTTGTTTTTAACTGTCAAATCGAAGCTTTGCTGGTGCAATTTGAATCCCTTTTCATCCGCAGCCCGATATTGCTCCTTCAGCTGTTTAATTCTCTCTTTGCAAACTCGCAATTCTTCTTGTAGCGCTCGCCGTTTGTTAGGGAAATTGTCCTACATAAAAATTGCACAGCCTGGGAATTAGCCCAATTATGTTGATGGTGGCAATGAATATCCTACCCCACCTTAGAGTTCTGCAAGTCTTCGAGCTCCTTCGCTAATATCCGCTCAGAATTTTTCAGCGTGCGGTTTTCACGTATCAATTCCTCGATTCGTTTCTGTTTCTCCTTCGCGCGGTTCTCTAACTATCATGACGACACGTAAGTTTCTTTAAAAGCATTGCTCTCCGCCGATTAATTCAGAGCATTGCTTCGAGAGCACTCATACCTGAATGACTGCGTCATTTGTGTAGAACCGCTGGAGCTGGCAGTGTAACTCTGCGTTTAATTTTCTTGCCTGGTTCAGCTTTTTTGATAGCGCCGCAATCTGCAAGTCTTTCGCTTCAGCTTGACTAGGACGATTTTTCGGGCCGCGCCGCGGATTTTGCTGAGCGTCATGGCGAGGTATCGGTCGCTCGAATTCAACCTCCTCTTGCTGCTCTGATGCGATGACTTCATCGATGGTCCGTCCTACTTCCCTTTTGTGAGCACCAGCATGTTTGTCTTCTGCAGAGACAACATTCTCCTCTGAACTGCCATCGCTATCGCCTTCGGCAGATATAGTACTCTCCCCGGCACCAACCCCAACTTCTTCTCTAGTGTTTCCTTCACTCCCAAAAACATCGACGCGGTTATCTGCTACCTCATTAATCTTTGTCGAGTCCACCGCCGTGTCCCCCGGGTTGTAAGCTAATCCTTCTGCCGCATCAGGCACCACCTTGCCTTCCTACAGACAGCACCACAAGCTCAAAACGACAGCACACCCCAGACCTTCGCACTGTTAATTCGTACCATGTCAAGTTCGACCTCCTCCTCCGCCTCCAAGTCGTCCTCGTACTCGTCCCCCGATGCATCGCTCTTCATCGTGCTTCCTTACTGCAGACCGATAATAATAGGCTAGGACAGCCCATCAACTGTGACACAAACTCAAGTAAGCAACTGGGCAGTCCTGACGCGAGTGCCTTTCGCCGTGACAAGCTTCCCGTCGACATTTATGATCGTAAGTGCATCGAGCGGCAGCACGTTGCAACGGGCCCCCGCACCCGTACCCGGGCCGGGCACTTCAACAGCATCATTGCAAAAGTGATGTTGAAGTGCATTAACCCTCAGCAGGTGATTCCGAGCAGTCTCCCTCTGCAGCGCTGCCATTCTTCCAGTCTAAAATAAATTCCCAACGCAAAGAAAGCAGCAAAAAAAAAAGAAGAAAAAAAACTCTCCCAGCCAGTCTCCACGGACTGCCGTCGTGCTTGCGCAGCTCCGAAGCCAGCCGTCCTGATCCCCTTTCTCGCGTCTGCTCGTTGGTGGTCAAACGTCGCGTTGTGTTGGCGCACACCTGCGCGCCCATAGACGGGGCGGAAGCAGCCAGTCCCAAGCCAGGATTCCTGAAGCACTTGCGGCGGGTTAAAAAATGCCCACTCGTGAAAGAACCAGGCGGCGGCTCAGGGGCGAGGCAGGATGCTGGCGCGAATGACGGCGCCGTACCCCATGTACGACCTGGAGGGCGGCATGGGCGCGCCCGCGAAGGAGTTCAAGGCCCCCAAGGGCCGCGCGCTCAGCCGCCTGCGCGACAACAAGGCGCTGCGGGTGAGCGTCGAGCAGCGTCGCTGCTGCAGTAGTCGAGTGCTCACTACTTGGCTCTGTGTGCGTGTGTGACGCCAGATCGGCTGCTGCCTGGGCGTGTGGTACCTCTTCTCCGCGAGCGCCACCTTCACCAACAAGGTGCTGATCAAGGAGCACCACGTGTCGGCCGAGATGCTCACCATGTGCCACCTCTTCATCAGCATCATCCTCGACTGTACGTGGCTGCGCTGCCGGCGCATGGGGGCGCTGGGTGTCACTGATGGGAGGTGCAATGTGTCGCTGCAGTTGTGGTGCTGACGTTCCCGAGCGCGCCGACGAGCACCGGCGCCTGGCGCATGCAGCGCGTGCGCATGCGCAGCATCATGTGGATCGTGCCGCTCAGCCTCTTCTCCGTGCTCGCCAAGATGCTCACGTACTGGAGCTACAACGCCGTGCCGGTGTCCATCACGCAGACTTGCAAGGCGTCGCAGCCCTTCTTCAACGTGCTGCTGGCCTACGTGGCCTACCGCTCTCGGTTCTCCGCCGCCACGTACTCGAGTCTAGTTCCGATTGTCTTTGGTGTTGTCATGGCCTCTGTGTCTGAAATGGGCATGAACGTAAGTCATCCGGGTGCTATTTGGCTAAAGCGCATAGGCTGTTCGAGCTAACAGGGATGTTTTGTGGATGGGCTGCTTACTGGTGGTGCAGGATCTGGCATTCTCGGGAGTTGTGTTCGCCGTGACCTCTGCACTGCTCGGTGTCATGCAGAGCATGTACGCCAAGTTCCTGCTGCGCCGCCGCATCGTGGTTGACACTGTTAACGTGGGTGAAGCACTTACCGACGGAGTTCTGCTTGTAGTTTCCATGCTAACTCTCCTCTCTTTCTTGCGTTCTCTCACAGCTGCACTTCTACAGCGCGTTCGTATCGTTCGCTATCAACGCTCCATTTGTGCTTATGAGCGCACGCGCGCACCAGGATAATTTTGTCGCTAGTTTCCCGTTCGGCAAAGTGCTGATGTGCAGCATGATGCATTTCATTGGCAGCTTCTGCTCGTCGTGGGTGCTGGGCGAGGTTTCAGAGCTGACATTCTCCATCATGAGCACGATGAAGCGTGTGGTGGTCATCCTCAGCGCTGTGCTGTACTTTGGCAATCCCGTTACTGCTCAGTCGGTTCTGGGCATGGCACTAGCGGTACGTGGCTAGTTCCTCGTCAAGTCAACAACGTAGTTTGTGCTGATATTTTCGTTTTTGTTACAGATCGGTGGAGTTGCTGGGTATCAGCTTGTAAAGATTTCCGAGAAGCAGTCGAAAATGCTGCCGCTGCCGCTAACGGTAAAATCTTCCGAATAAGCCATGGTATTGTGCTTCGTTGCTTTACATACAGTAAGAGTAGATGATATAGATTACAGCTCGTGAAGAAAGAAGCCTTGAGAAGTCAATGGCATGTGCAACAAGTGACGCTGGATCACGATGCCAGCGTACAGTTCCATCTGACGATAAAGTTCAGAAACGAATGAACGGGATAGCAATGAGAAATTTGTAGTTTTCAGTCCCTATAAATATCCATGCCAGGGCGGAAAGCTCCTCAGGCCTCGTATCGAACGACGGCGCATCAGCCTTTGTGAGGTGCCGCACCTCAGGTGCGCCACCGCATCATACAGGAGAACACCAGAGTCAAGCGCACCGCTGGCACCACAAAACTGGCATCACCTCCAAGTTGGAATCCAACAAACAAATAAAAATACTACAGTACAACTACTGTAGTAGTTCCATACTTCAGAAGTATTGTCGAAAATGTAAATTGCTCATCATTCATTTAAAAACACGTCGAGGTTCCGGCAGCCTCTTGGTACTGTACCGCGCCTAAGGACTTATACGTCAACGCTGCGCTGGTTCAGTGAGAGCTGATCGGACGTCGACGAGTTGGCCACAGTACCTCCAGGGGTAGTGTTGGCCGAACCTTGGCCTGCAGCGTCGCTGCCCGAGGGCGACAAGTTCGGCAGCGCGCCGTTTGATGGCGTGGAGGCACCACCGGCGGCCGCCGCCGCGGTCTGCTGCATGCTCTGCATGCGCTGGTACTGCTGGAGCATCTGCTGCTGCAGCTGCGGGTTGGGCCACTGCACTCCGGCAGCGGCCGCGCCGTTCTGGGTCTGTAGGAGCTGCTGCAGCATGGCCGCTTGCTGCTGCTGGAGTTGCTGCTGGTACACGGCCTGCGGGTCCGTGGGGCCCTAAAGCACACATCAACATAGCAACCTGGTCAGCTCCAGAACCCCCTCCACAAAGTAAAAGCGAAAACGATGTGCGTGGGGAGGGAGGGACACGGCGCCGCACCTTCTTGGCGGGCTTGATGTCGTCACGTGGGACGATGTCGATGAGGAAGTCGAAGACGTCGGTCTTGGTGATGGCCATAGCGATGTCGTTGCGCTGCAGCGTGCGGCGCTTGTTCTCCTCCGTGTGGATCCAGGCGCGCAGGCTGAGCTCGAGGATGAACATCTCGCAGGCCTTGGCGAAGAGCACGGGCGCCTCGGCGCTGATCATGCGCACGTCCTCGTCCGTCTTCATGATCTTCTTGATGCGCGCGAGCGGCAGCTGGTGCGTCTTGAAGTCGAAGGCGTTGGGGTCGATCTGCGAGATGTCCTGGATCTGGTGCTGCCAGAACGCGTGCAGCGCGAGCTGCTGCTGCTGCATCTGCGCGCGCTGGTTCTGCAGCTGCAGCTGCATCTGCAGGTTGGCGTTGTTGGCGCTCGCGTCTCCGTCGCTCGACATGGCGGGGGCTGGGCTCGGCTTAGCGGGGCTGCGGCATGGCGCGGCGGGACACGCACGTGCACGGCGGCGTCAGTGAACAGCGCGACTATAGGCGGAAAAGGGCGCTTCGCTCTCATTGGGCATGCATTACCTCGTCGGCGGCGGTGGTTGGTCGATTGGAAAGAAGCTCTGTCAGTGGCGGAAGGGGGCGCCGGAAGTCACTCTCGCCGGGTGGGAAGTCACGTTCTGGCTTCACGGAAGAAGAGAGCTGACCCGCGAAAAACGATAAAACCTCGAGCGTGGCGGGAAAAAACGTTTGAATTTGCACTTGCACTCAGTATGGGGGGATGGACTCTGCGGCCAACGCGAGGTTTTACTAACTCTACCGGGGCTGGCTACTTTTAGACATGGCTACATCAACATGATGGCTGCTTCGTGGAGTGACGCGCGTGATGGCTGCAGTTTTTTTAGAGACCCGAGCGTGGGGGGACATGGCGGTCACGACTGGGCCCTGGCACTGGCAGGAGCGCTTCGAGCCCGTGGACGTGGAGGGCGCGGCACGCCGACAGATCCTCAACGTGCGAGCCGCGTCCCATTGGCTGCGGCTGTTGAAGCTGCTCACACGTCACATATTTCGCTGCTGCAGGTCCGCAGGTCCATAGCGTTTGACCGCTGGCTGGAGGAGAAGAAGACGCACACCAGCAAGGAAACTGGAGCATCGCATGCGGATTTCGCCGGAGACAACCAGGACAAGCAGGCGGAGATCGACTTCGCCTTCCAGGACTGGCTGCGACGCAAGAGGAAGACCGCCGGAAAGAAGAAAACCACTACAAGCAGCAGCGAGCAGGTCTGCTGCAATTGAGTTAGCTAGACGTGTCACGCCTGTGAGTGTTAATGCCATTTTCGCTGTACAGACGGGGCCTTGGCGCAAGCCTCCTTCCCAACACGTGAACCCGAAGGTTAAAAAGAGCAAGACGCGCAAGGCGGAGCTGGCTACACCCACGAAGAACGGTGAGGTATACCTGCGCCAGTGTCACTCAGAGACGGAAAACCAGCAGGCCTATCATGCATGGCTGGCCCGAGTCCGCCTGGAAGACCGCATCAGGCGAGTTCAGCGACGCGATGAGCTCGACCGGCTCGAGCAGCAGCAGCGCGAGAAGCACAAGATCACATGGCGCAAAAAGCTGGCAGTCTGCGCCTACTCCACCTTAGTTGCCGACCGCTAAAGGCAGTAACGACGTATTATGTCTTCGATACTTTATAATCGGAAATCCAAGCATTCGTTGAATGCAAAGATCGTTTGTATTAGAGCGTGGAAGCACGTGCTGGCTGCCAGAGGCCTGTAGTTCTAGCTAAATGTCTGTCTCTTCCATTTTCTCGACTGGTGTTTCATCGTGTGGGGTATGGCGAGCTGGACTGCTGGGTGGGCTTGTGATTTTCCCCTCACCTCTAGATGAAACGTGAATCTGCTGAGGCTTACCTTCTTTAGCTTCATGATGGGGTACATCTCCGCCCATGATGCGTTGCAGCTCTTTGCTCATAAACTCACTGGCAGTATTACCGTGTAGGTCTGTGTCTTCGCAGAAGCACAGCAGGATAGTGTCGATGGCGGCGTCGTATACATTTACAAACGCTGAGGCCACAAGCCAAGCGAGTACGCAGGCTACCACCACCGGTGCAAGTGGCGACGTAACATTCTGTCCTCCCAGTAGTGAAAGCTGGTCAGCCGACAGGGACAACGAAGACGATTTTGACAGTAACGCGAACACCGCGAGGCCAACGGCAAGTGTTACTGTCAATTTGACCAGGAACAACAAGAAAAAACTAATGGAATTCACAACAGCCACTCGTGCCATGTTCTTGAATATGAGCTTGAATGACCGCGCTGATGCTGCACAAAATGAGCTCCCTTTCATTGCTATCAGGATGTATGCATTCTTTGAGAGAAACTTGATGCATTTCTCGAAACACCACAAGCAGCATTTGACTGCAAGGAGTGCAACTCGAACTATTCGATTGGTCTGCTGGAGCTGCTTCGTGCTGTAAATGGCAAACAGTTTAGACATTAAAGTAACATGAAAGCCACCTTGACTTTACGTACTTTCGATTAAGATACTCGAGCATGATGCGCAAGAATTGAACAAACGCAATGATAAAAGATCCAAAGCAAAGCGATCCGAGATGAAACCGTAATATGTAACCAAGCGCTCGTGCAATAGGAAATCGAGCTTCAAGCGTGCGCTTTCCGTTGTCAGATGGTGGAGTCCAGTAAAACTGCGCCACGCTGCCAGCGATGACGCAAATTGAAATCGCTTGCAAAAGCTGGTTTGTCCATAGGAAGCCAAAAACATGAAATGCAAGCAGCACCTGTTGTAATCTTTTCGCTGGTAGCTCTTCTGCAGCACTTAATTCAGTCGTGACATTGAACGTTGAAGCTGACTCCTTCACTGCTGAAGTTAAATCGTCTGAGCTCAAAAGATACGCCGCGACGGCTACGCTGTAGATAACTAGTCCCACAAAGAATGCTGTCGGAATGACAGGCCAAATCAAAAGCATTGGGAGCTTTTGAATTGCCTTCGAACTTTCACGAATGATCGCGATTGCAATTTTTAGGCGTTTTCGCATCGCAATAAGCAGCAAGAACACAACCCCGGTGACCGCCCACGAGACATAGGCAGCGGCCTTAAATTGGAGCTTTGTGTTTTCATCATTTGTCACAGCTAGAGCAGTCGTATCGATGGTGGTTGCATTCATGAACGAGAAACTGCCAAGCTGTTCCGACGAAATCAGCTCCGAGCGCACTGAGCAAAACAAACTTAGTAGCACTAGCCCAATGATAACTAGCGTGCAGGTTAACCACACAACGCAGCCAGCAAAAAACTGCAACACGAGGAGCCACACCATGCCAAGGATCAATGAACCAAGTCCGCCAACAAGTAGAACCACCGAGCGTGCCGCGTACATATCATTCAAGAAACGCCCCAAAACCTGTAGGTTGCCTTGAAGCTGACTCAACAGTGGGCTCGTTCCACTCGTAGCCTCTACTTCCCAAACCTCCTTGCGTGCTCGCTTAGTATTGCAAACTGTATTGCATTTTCCAGCCTCAACCAAGTCTACAGTACAAGCTGGGTCAGCACCTTCGGGATCAATGCATATCTCTTCCAGTATAGTTTCATTGGTCGATGCAACTGGCAAGCAGCGAAAAAATGCAGCTTCGGTGTCCTGGGCGACAACCCAACATGTTTCTTTGCCATATGTGCAAGTTTTCGAGCCAGCCACTGGGCAACTTTCAACGCACACCCCTAAAAACTTTGCGTTTGCCGGAGAGACGCCATTAGCAGCTGCAACCAGAAGATCTTCATTCAGCCGAGGGTATGTTGTGAAGCGGGCGCTTGCATAAGCTCCTTTCCCGCAAATGTTTCCATTGTAGTCTTTCGCGTAAATAAGGCTGTTTGGGGAGACGAACAATTAGATCTCTGCATAAACTCTGTTCAGACCATTGTGCAGCGTATTACTTACCTAAGAGGCTCTCCGGATTGCAAAGCAACAATTGCAACTACAATCTAAGACATCAAAACAGACACATCATCGTTTGAAACTCAGTTAGCTGCTACACGTTTGAAATAGTGCTTGTTTATCCTACCATTCCGATCCAGTAGACAACAAACAAGAGACAGCAAAGCACATCGCGGCATCTGCAAGGAGGGATTGAATGTTAGAATCCACAACTCACCCCACGTATGTTGCACAGAACTCACTTTCGGTCACTTCGTGGAACAAGGCCACTTCGAGGATCTGTGACCCCTTCTTTTTCAGAGATAACTTCGGGGCTTGGGCAGCACCCAACCATGCTATCAACCAGAAAACGTTGCCAACTTCACGCTTGTCACTCCTTTGTGTTTCGATTTTGGCATGAGAGCACACCGTGTAGCCTTTATTTTTTGGCTAACTGCCGTTGAACTCGTACCGAAGAAACCCCCAAGTAGAAATAGTTGTTGCCTATCAGACAAGTCGCTAAGTTTGACATGAAGACCAAAGAGCTTTAATGTCACCAGAGACAGATGCAAACGACCATGTGCCGCTCGAGTTTTTGCTCGGCGCACGCGTGAAATACTACTACCCGGAGTCAACGATAGCCAGCAACCAAAGGCGCACCAGCAAGGTACGCATCATTCTCGATTTTTTACACAGCGCCTCCAAATCTAGCTAATTCTTGAATCTTCGTCAGGCAAAGCGCATATTTTCATCAACTATTCACCCACGAAAAAGAGAGGAGCGAGCGCGAGAACTGCTCCAGCGCGTTTTAGATCAGGAGGAATCTGAAGAAATTGGCGGGTCTTCAGTTGCGGTGATCCCACAATCAGAGTCTAATAAGAATGGAGTCTTAAGAGCTATCGAAGAAGCGGCTACAACTTCGGTTTGCGATGGAGAGGTCATTTTTGACCCTGATAGTTTCCAGTTGAGCTTTGAAGATGCTCGTGGGAGCGCTACACGAATCAAAACTTTACAGCAGCTTTGTGACGATGATTTGAGGCGCCAAAACCAGCGCGACACTAGTTTTCACGGCTACGAGCAAGACAATGAAGCTTTTCTCGATGTCACTGGTGCAGCTGCTCGAATTCCACATACGACAACACGGCAACTTCGAGATCTTAAGCTCAGCATCGTCAAAGCGAAAAAAAAGTCAGAAGACAACAAAACGCAAGAACTGATCGGGATTCTGAACGAGCAGCAAGTGCATACTCGCGCTGCGCTTCAGCATCTATCTAAAACGCTTCTGAAGCAAAAGAACTCCCACGTGCTGTCAACAAGTGTGCTACCCCTGGACAGCATAGGAGAGTTTGATACGAAAAGGCCTATCCGAACTATCGCCCCGCTGAACACTTCCGATGACCAAGAATGGCTGAAGGAACAAGAACACCAAGGGCGACCTAATTTGGCTACTCTGAATCTTGGTCCACTAGTTTTACCTTCTTCACCTGCACTAGGTGCAGTCAGCACTGACTTGTGTTCTTCCTGTGGTAACAATAATGGGGACACGCTCAGCAACTCTGGTGGAGATGGCGAGGTTGATCGAATCAGAAAACGCTTAGGCAATCGCCAGCGTGAAATATTTGTCAATAGTGCCGCCAACGCGCTTTTCCGTGGAGGAGGTTATAACTCTAAACGGACAAAAGAAAAGTACGAGACGGAACCAAAGTCTAAATCAAACAGCAGCAACTGCCTCAACCACGCTGCAAGCGACCACGAGACTCTTAAGGCCGTACTCGGCACTCAATCGGCCGCCATTCTTCCGTCGGCTGAGGTAACTAAGGCTGCGCTTCGTCGTCGGCAAGCAAGCGCCGGCCAACGACGCCCTCTACGCCACCATCAGAACCTCCAGTTAGACAACGAGTAAAGTCGAACGCATGCACGAACGAATTTCCACCTGCGTGTCTATTCACTCGTGTCATCTCTCACGGCTTGGTCTCCGTCGACACGAACGGTGACGACACTGGTACCGCTTCTTTCTTCGGACGGCACCTCACTGCCGTGCCGTAGCAGATCACGGAGCAGTGCATGCCGAACACCAGTCGGTTCATCGTCGTGTTCGAGTCGAACCGCACGTTGACCACCGCCGTGGCGCCCTGAGCTCTGGCCGCATACTGCACTCGATGCACCGCCTCCGCCATGGTCTCGTTCATCAACGACGTGTAGGACGCCGCCTCACCTACAGCCGCAGCAACACCATTGAGCCATGAGAACTTAACGTGCTCATAACTGCACGACGCATCAGCTTGTACCTCCGACGAGCCCAGCCAGAGCCACATACATGTCACTAATGACAGACTTGGAGCGGACCGCCACGGCGGACACCAGGCCGAACTCCTCGAGCACCTCTCGGCCCTTGATGTGGTCGCCTTAAGCAAAATAAAGGAACGATTACACTTCATTCATTAGCAGGAGATGGAGACTCGATTCCCCTCGGAGTGGGCGCCCTACGCGTGGTGAAGTAGAGCGACTCGGTGCGTTCTGCGGCGTCGCTGCTGCCCGCTGCGGCGGTGAAGGTGCGGCGAGGTGTCGCGCGCTGCACGCGACGTGCCACGCGCCCCAGCATCGTCGGAACCCAGGTGCTTGACGAATGATACATGCGCGGGCTATGGTGTGGTGGAATGATGGTAGCGAAAAACGGGTCTTCCCTCCCGGAACGTTTGTAGTCATACAGTTCTAGATGTCGCCTAACCGATTGGGGTTGCATTTAGTGCTTCTGTAAGTTATCCTGACGACGCTCGCGCCGACTGCGTTGGTGAAGCTGTGCGCGAGAACGTCGACTATAGCTGCTCTTCGAGGGTGTGGTCTTCGTTTGTTGCTAGGAAGAAGGGATACACAAATTAGGCGGTTTGAACGATTGGAACGGTTGTAGTCACAGGCAGCGATCACTCACCTCGGTCCTGGCAGCTTGATATGACTCGTGCGAGTTCGATGCCTCCTCTCTTTGGTTGTCATCTTCAAAATCCGTGTCGATCTCGGGTGATTGATGCACCTCTGACTTCGCTTCATCATCTTCGCTGTCCCGGACTGGGGTCATGAGAGAAACCTCCTCAACGCCACAATCCGTGTCCCATTCGTCACTGTCATCCTGGTTGTCAGCCATCGCCCTAGCTCGCTGCTGCGCCAACAAAAGCGCACGCTGGTTCCTTCTTCTACGACGCTCAGCGAACCACCTCTTGCGACGATGGATATTGTACACGCGAAGCACAACACAAGCTACGAGAAACATAATACCCACCAGCAGAAGAAACCTGTCCCACGACATTCCTGTCCGAGCTGGTTTTGGAGTGGTAGTCATGTTTGTGGTTGACTTGACTACACCTTCATGATGGGCTGCGACAGCTTCTCTCGTAGTTTCGATGTAGATTTCGTCGACGTGAACTTCTGGTACGACCTCGATTCCGTCCTTCGGGTCTTTAACAACGAGTATTGATGGTGTCACGACCTGTTTTGCCTTCAGGATGGCATCACTTTGTGTAGCCCCAAGCTGTTCCCTACCAAGAAGTCCAGATGATTCGGTTTCCTTGCCTTCGTGTGGTGTAAGCATTGTAGTGGACTCTTCATTGTGCTCAACATCGCATTGCTTCTCTATGGCTTGCTCATCGTTGACATGTTCAATGGAGGAGCCTGGTGTACGCACATTCACTGACTCGTGCGTTTCAGTACCTGCTTCAATTATACTTGAAGCTTCAACTACAATTTCCTTCACGGTATCATTGCTGTCATCTTCACTCGGAGCAATTGTGTTGTGATCGTTTGTCTCCACTTCGTTAATAACTTGTATCTTCACAAGTTCTTTCAGCTTGGTTTGAATGGACTCACGCTCTTTCTCGACTAGCTCGTGTGTGATATCTAACATGTAGCGACGCAGCTCTTGCATTTCGCCTGCGAGGATATCTTGATGCCGTTCACGGTCCAGTCGCATTTTATTCATGTGGCGCTGTAACTGCGTCAAAACAGTCTGTGACTTCACTTCTATCTCAGAGGTGGAATGCTGAAAGCCTTGAAGCTCATGTTGGAGAGCGATAACTCTATCTCGCATACGATCTTGCTCGGCCCTCGAGAGAGATAGTGGTGCGTTTTTAGAGAATAATCCCGTAAAGCTCATTAGTTCCTCCATGAGAAACCCGCAACTCCCTACCAGCACGCAGGCCGCCACCAGAATCACACTCCACCGTGGAAGCTCTGCATTTGACAATGCACTTTGCATCAGTAACTCACCAGCGAAAGCTTCACAATTCGAGTTCTGCTCCTTATCGCCACCTCCACTTGAGCCATCGTAGTTGCGGTCACCTCGAGCAACTAGATCTCCAGCGAGCGGCTGAGTTTCAAATGCCTTGTCCATCGATGCCAGCATCTCGGATATAGTTTGCGTCGAAGTCGGCGGCGAAGTTGCATCCGAGTCAACAACGTGCGATCCAAAGTCGCTCTGCAGCACAGTGGACGGCTTGGTTTGGTCGCTTATCGACATGGTGGATAGCTCGCTTGGCAGCATCCCGCGATAGTCTGATGGATAAGGCGACTTCGGGAAGCGGTCTTCCGTCTCATAGCAAGAATCGTCACGCGAGGTGGATCTAGAGCTCGACAGCACCTCAGGAAAGTTGCTAGTCGAGTAGACCACGGGCTGGTCCAGCTGCTGGCTGGTCTTCGCTCGTGCGGCTTTCGTGCCATAAAATAAATCGTCCCAGAGAGCTTCGTGGTCTCCTTCCCTCGCGGCCTGCTCCAGCAGCCGGTCCGCTTGCAGCGCGTCTTCTTCCTCCCACCTCCTCAACGCCGACTCGTTGAGCTCCTCCTGGTTCGAGTGCATCGCAGTCGTCCGCCACCTGTCCGGGGTCTTCATCTGGTCATAGCGCAGCGGGTGCCTCGGCGTCGGCGTCGGCGTCGGCGTCTTGATCCTCGAGATGGCCAAATGCTGCCGAAACTCGGACGCGGACGACTTCAGCGCGTCCCGAGGCCTCACGGGCGAGTAGAAGTCTCCCGCAGCGTTGAGTTGCTGCCCCGTGGGTCTTAACGTCACGTGCTGAAGTGCAGCGTTGACCGGGGCCTGGAGCTGCTGCTCCGCTCGCCGCAGCACGGACGGAGGCGGCAGTCGGGACGGCTGGAGTCCCATTGGCTCGCTGCGGTGGTTGGGCGGGGCCGCCTCTCGCGCCTCGCGCTCCATGATGAGGCGCATCAGCGCGTCCTCCTCGGGGTCGTGCAGCGGTCGCGGCCTGCGACTCGCCGGCCGCCTGTCGCCGCTCGCTGGTGCTGGAGACATCGACGGGGACGGCGCCGCCACGCGCATGAGCCGCCGGTCCTGCCGCTGGTGCCACTTGAGCAGCGCGTTGCGCACTGGGCGGTTGCGTCGGTCATGGCGCGCTGCCATCACGCCGGGACGGGTTCGACGGGTTTGGTGGTCGTTTCGGCTCGCGCGCTATAGTGAAAGCGACATGTTTGGGCGCAAAACCACCGACGCCGGTGGAATTGTCGAGCGATTGGCAGGTTAGTTAGTTGTTGCAGTTGCTGTTGCTGTTGCTGTTGCTGTGCACAACGAAACGATGGAGAGGAGTGAGGTGGGGAATGCATCGGTGGATACTATCAAAACTGAACGGCTCGATTCATTTATCGGTTGGTTGATTAGCTGGAAGTCACTTGCTCGGACTGGTGCTCGCTGCTTGTGTTGTTCATCTAAAGTACACCCGCTGACCCGCAGCAGCACGTCGTCAACATAAAAACCCGCGAAGGAGGGGGTGGAGTTTCTTCTTCTCCGTGAGGGCGGGCCCTCGGTGGGGGGCGTCACCATTGCCTTCGTTTCCCACCAAGGCCTCACGGTTTAAAAAAAACGGTGGCTGGGCTCCGCGTCGCCGGTGCGGCTTTCACTCTCTCTCCGCTCGCCGACGTAGCACTCAGCGTACTCGTCGCGGGTTGTCACGGACAGGATCTCACCCATCTTGCGTTTGAATCGCTCGCAGTATGCTGCCGGGGGAATAGCCGACAGGCCGTCAGGGTCCTTCGCGAGCAACTTGGTCTTTGCAAAGCGCTCTAGCTTCTTGTCCATGTTCCATGTCTGAAGAATGTCAATAAGACCGAAGTAATAGATCGATGGACCCACGACTGTGTTTGCCCGACGTGTACCAGTTGCAACACGCGGGAGGCCCGTTCGAGGCTTTGACTCCCTGATCGGAGGTGCAATGGATCCCTCACGACCGCCCCGACTCAACATGGTCGAGTTGTTGGTGGTCCGACGTCTAGGTCCGACTGCATCCTTGGGCGGGATAACAGGTTCTTCCTCTAGATCCGGGTTCACCATGTACTCCACGTTATGAATACCCAGTAGCAGCGAGTAATCCATAATGCCCAGTCGCGACAGGAAGTTCGCATCCTTTACGACTTGGTCATACAACTCCTGGGCCACCTTAGGATCCAAGCGAACCTTCGCCGTCAAATCGTTATCTTTCAAAATTACGTTGGGCTCATGGCGCCCAACCCGTGCACGGCAGTTCTCTGCGTCTGTCGAGCCAAAAACGTACTTGGCGTTACAGTGACGACAAGTAACACGCTTGCCCTTAGAAGGGTGTTTCGCACTTCGGTTCACCCACGAACCCTTGATATCGTATCGACGGTGAATGACCTTTTCAGTGCTGAATAGATTGGCCATCACAACGAAATTGAACGTGTTGCCATACAGTCGGATGGCGTGACAGCCGTAGAACCGCGTCAACAAACTGTCTGGGTTTGTGAGTAAGAAGGAAGCGTATTCTGCAGCCACCGAGCGTAGAAAAACTGATTCCTCGTCACTCATACTCTTCACAATCAATTGTTGATCGTGCGAGAAAAACATGAAAGCACCGCTGGCACCTTCACTTAAACGCTCCTTCGTTGTCCGGCTCAGACTTTCGATGTACTGATTGGTATCGATACCAAAATGCTCTCGGATAGTCTGGAAAGTGTGAGGACAGTAATCGATGAATAGCGTGCCCTTCCCAAGTGCAGCTTTAGGACGGGTACGAATCATGTACTCGTCCACCCCCAACGATCCGCGGTTATCCTCCGTGCCCTGGGGCTGCAGATACAGTTCCTGCTGATTGGCTCCAGGCGGCAAGTGCTGCGTATCACGAACAGCTTGAATGATTCCTGTTGTGGTGTAGTACAACACTTCGCAACGAAGGGCAAGGTTCACTTGAGGGCTAAGATCCACATCCACGTCCACTTCTACCTTCTTGCCTTTGCCCTTCTTTAAGGTATCGTGGAAATCGTTCATCTGGAACCACACCACGAAATCGAAGTAGCCCTTACACGTGATCATGAAATTCATCATTTGCTCAACCCAACTGGATCGTTCGTCTCCTTGGACCAAAAACGGCACGTAGATGCAAAAAGAAATACCCCAGTAAATGATAATGGCGATCACGTAGCTAAGAACAGACAAAAACATAGCAGCGTCATGTCAGAGATACATCAGGACCATAGCTTAGGTTAACGTCAACAAACTTACATCGTGACCGAGTGTAGCACACGAAGACGCATACGCAGTGTCTCCGAGAGTCCGGAGTTGAGACGCCTGTACGCCCAGTAGATAACCCTACAAAGAAGAAACATTTATAGTCCCGTGAGTAAGATCCTCAACGCTATTGTAAATAGAGGCAGGATCGTACGTGATGGCGTAAACCCAGTACAAAATGAGCCAGATGTAGAAGAGCAACCACGACCTGGTAGCACACAAACGCAACGAACACACCGCATTAATATCAAAGGTGCCATATCGAATAGCAGTAGTTTATCGATGGACGTACTGAAAATTAAGATTCCAGAGATTGCCCGTCTCGCTCGAGCCAGAACCGTCACTTTCGTCATGGCGTAACTTGCTCTTGCTTGCAGTCCAGCAGTATCCGAATTCGGATTCACCAGCAAAGTCCGGTATAGAAACCAGAAGAATGCATGTGATAAGACCTGAATGACAACAACGACATGTGTAAGTTTCTGTCGTATCGACGAGTACGTCACGTTGTTAGCATACCTGTTGCCCACACAAATCCGTGGTAGCGACGAACGTTACTCTTGTAGTCCGTGAACGGACTCTGCAGTGATGACAGCATGTCGATAGCCATGACGAAGAACCAACTTTCAGAAGTCCAAAGGAAGAACTGCGTGAGCGCCGCTGTGGCTGTGCACGACGCTCCAGTGAGCGTTTTCGAGCATTCTCCGTTCCCGCACTTGTACAGCTCCGTAATGAGCAGCACCGCCACCAGACAAATATCGCAGATACTGCGGAAGAAAATGATGGGGTTCGGGTGCTTTCTCCACGTGGGGCGGGTAAGGAACGTGTACATCACCGCGGAGCAACAGAAGAGCGTGATGACACTCCCCGCGACGAGCCCGACGGACACGTCGGCGTTGTTGTCGGCGAAGGCGATCGTGAGCGCGGCGCCGCAGATGAAGATGAAGAACATGCTGGCCTGGATCTTGTAGTTGTTGGCCCAGTGGATGGAGTTCTCGACCTTGATCTTGGCGTGGAACCAGCCGATGCCCTCATTGGGTCCGCCCTGGATCTTGTCGGTCACGTAGCTGCCGTTGTCGAAGCTGTCTTCGGAGCTCTCATCTACAGAACGCATGAGTTTAGAGTCCGTGGGCGACTTCTTCAGCTCAATCGGAGTCCGCATGGTCGAGTAGCCATTACTGCTGCCACACCCACACATAGCGAGAGAGAGAGAGAGAGAGACATCCATGCACAACGTTATTCGCATGACCTTCCCCCCCCCCCCGCAGTCGCGCCGTGCAGCCACGTACCCTGCTTCCAGCATCCCGTTCGGGAAGCCCGCGGCGTTCGGCGCGCTGTCGGTGCGCACGTAGTACGGCACGTCTCCGCCGGGCATCTGGCGCTCGGCCATGCCGAACTCCATCTCGTTCGGGTCGTAGTGCGGCTGCTTGCGCGGCGGCGGCGGCGGCGCCTGCGGGCGCTGCGACTTGCCCCTGCGCGCGCCGCCGGAGCTGGAGGGCGCGCCGCTCATTGGCTGGCGCTCGGACACCTGCAGGCCTCGCGCGTCTCTGCTGGCCATGGCGCGCGCGGCTCGGACGGACGTCGACTGCCGCTGCCCGCCGCTCGTCTCTTTCGTCAAGTGGGCGCAAGAAGCCAGCGCCGGGTTGTGCGAGTGTACCGGCTTTCGGGTACAGAAGGCATAGCCGGGGCGACGCCTTGCAGCAGCAACCGGCAGAGAGCGGGTCTCGCTCGGATGTATTTTCGCTGGCGTCGTCGACGGCCGTTGGGTTGCAAGTGGAATTAGCCGCGGCCGTGCTTGCGATGCTGGTGGGGGATAAGGACGCAGCACGCTTGGGGTGGGTACGTACGTACTGTGTAGGGCAGCAGTGTTGGAGGTGCCCAGGAGTGCAAGCGATATAGCGGGCAGGTCCCACGCCGGAGTTGTCGTGGGTTCACTGCATTTTAGCCGGCGAGTTACGGACGTGGACCGTCCACTGGACGTGCCCAAAATCCACCGATCTTCGACGAGTTGTGGCGAACATCTCGAAGATTAGGCGCCGAATTACCACGTCGCGCGCCAACTGGTCGGCTCCAGTCGTTCGGGCGGATCTTTCCCCATTCCTGATCTTCCCGACTCAGCGCAAAATGGTACGCGCGGACTCGCTACGTGTACCGACTGGTACATGCACATGCAGCTTGCGGTAGCGGAGCAGATGGAACTCACGCCGTGTGTCCTGCGCCGAGCAGAAGCTCTACACGTACCCCGGCGACTACCGCGTCTTCAAGGTGCTCATCGCCGCCGAGTACAATGGCGTCAACATCGAGCTGCCGGCCTTCGACATGGCCAAGGACCTCAAGTCCAAGGCGTTCAAGGCCAAGACGCCCGTGGGCAAGGTGCCGATCCTCGAGACCAAGGAGGGCACGATCTTCGAGAGCGGCGCCATTGCCCGCTACGTCGCGCGCCTGCGTCCCGACACGGGACTCTATGGCAAGACCTTCTTCGAGTCGGGCCAGGTGGACGCCTGGATCGACTTCTCCGCCTACGAGCTGGAGGTGCCGCTTGAGGTGTGGGTGCACCCGATCCTCGGCGTCGGCAAGTTCAACGCCGCGGCTCTGACCAAGGCCAAGGCCGACGTCAAGGAGGCCCTGCAGACCCTCGAGAACCACCTGCACCTGCGCACCTACCTCGTGGGCGAGCAGATCACGCTGGCCGACATTGTCGTCGCCTCGGCGCTGGTGTACCCCTTCAAGTTCGTGCTGGACAAGGAGTTCCGCAAGCCGTACTCGGCCGTGAACCGCTGGTTCTCGACGCTGGTGAACCAGCCCGAGTTCCAGGCCGTCGTGGGCGACGTGCCGCTCATTGACGTGGCTCTGACCGCCGAGGGCGACAACTCGGGCAAGAAGGCCGCCAAGAAGGACGCCCCCAAGAAGGAGAAGGCCGCCCCCAAGGAGGAGGCCCCCAAGCCCAAGAAGGTGGAGCACCCGCTGGCCGTGCTGAACCGCGAGAAGCCATCGCCGCTCAGCCTGGACGCTTGGAAGGTGCAGTACTCGAACACGAAGAACCTGGCTGACGCCATGAAGTGGTTCTGGGAGCACCTGGACACGGAGGGCTACTCGATCTGGTTCTGCGACTACAACTACAACAA
>BSXT01001382.1:0-38442 GCA_030267785.1 Phytophthora fragariaefolia
GGTAGATAGTAGTGAAATTGCTCGCGCAGGCCATATCCACGATGTCTCAAAACCGTGTCGGTCTCTTTGAGTACCGCCAGCGCGGTTATTATGCTCTGCTTGCGCTCACGTGAGGTCATCTGCGAAAGTGAACACAAAAAGCTTTTAAGAGCTTCTTCCTTGCCTTGAAGACACTTGCCCTCACAAGGATCAGCTGTAGCAGGCTGGTTATCTTGTCTTGCAGCTCGTCGCCATTCAAGTTGATGCTTGTATCCACTGTTGCTTCTTCACTGGACTCCTCGAGGTCGCTCAGCGCCAGTTCTTCCTCTTCACTTCCGAGATCATCACTTGAGCCTGGCTGCCACTCGCTGCAACTGCTGCCATCACTGTCGAGCGCCCTATCCTGCGGGGATGCGTCAGCCACGGGAGGAACCCCGCTTGCGGATGACGAAGCTGCCAGCTCCTCCATTAAACCCGGTCGATACACCCGCAGCAAATTTAGAGATTGCGAAAATCCCCCCTCCTGAGAAATTCGCGTAAGTACGATACTGGATGGTTCATCTTCACTGGCCTTTATCTCGAAAACACCAAAATGTTAACTAGCATCATTTTTTTTGGCGCGGTCTCATATAGGCACCGCATCCATAAGCAGGATCCCCGTAAATGAGCGTACCCTCGAATGCATCATCTGGGTCCTCCGCCATCACATCCAAAATTCCACTGAGGCTTAATAGAGTGGAATTGTGCTTCCGACCTTCAACGGGGCCGTTAAGGCTTACTATAATCCCGTCAGGAGCTTGGACACTCTACCAGTTAAACCAGTGCCGCCTAGGATGTCCATTATAAACAGACCTTTGGAGATGTTCATTTGCAATAGTTGGCTCTTCGCGAGCACTTGGGCGGGAAATGTATTGCTTGGTGCCATCAATAAACCCCGAGCAAGTACGAAGCGGGGCTCCTGCAGCGTGCGTGGTATCACAGTATTCGTCGATGCGCTCTTTAATAAGGGCATCGTGGAAGTACAATATCACTCTGTGATTGTCATACATAATCTGCACTGTTGCCGCAAAAACTCTGCTGTAGGATGCTGTCGATCTACCAAACTCACTAGCAACAGTAAATAGTTTTAACGCTTCCGACAATCTCCTACACACCATAGCAAGTGCTTCTACTGGAGGAACATTGTCACCTTCAGTCGTGTTTACACCATCCACAGGTAGTTGCAGCTTGGACGCAAGTTGACGTAGCTCATCCACTGTAAAACGGTATCGAAGCCTTGCTACAGCATCATCAAGCATCTCGTCGAAGGCACGAGAGGTATCGACGGACGGGGCAGCGTCGCGAAGCCTGAAGCAGTGCATGCGCGAGAGAGTCTGCATAATGCGTGCGAAGCGTGTCTTGTTGCCGCGGGCGAGGAGCCATGCCTAGCTTAGAACTACCACTGTTTGATCTGCGGTTAGCTTGGGTCCGATACATGCTTACCGTCTACGCTGTGGTTCTGAAAGTGAATGGCTGTTGAGCTATTGTACCCGTCACTGGTCATTGGACCCAAATGTAGCCATCCGTTTTGGGGATTGGAAGACCGAAATCCCATAATGACATTTAGATATAGGGTGCAACACCGCGTCTAGATTTCAAAAATGAGGTCAGATTTGCTGAATTCACAGCCGTTTTGACGCTACAAACGATTTAAAACAGTGCCTCGATCTGAAAAAAGTTACGGGAAAAGGGTTGAGTCTCAGGAGAAGAGCTCATTGGGCGAGAGGCTAATACATCTGGTTTTGCACGAGAAAGAGCGATTTTCGTCTGAGTGTCGGCCAGTTCCTTTTCGAATTTCTTTTTCAAATACGCGGCGCGGAATCGAACGTTGCCAGGAGAATCTGCCGAAACATGCCTCTTTTTCCCAACAATAAAATGAAAGCCGAGTTTCTTAAGTAGTCGCTGCATTGTTCGCACCTTCAGTACGACATTTGTTTTTTTTTCTACTTCAGCAATGATTTTATGAGCAGTCACAGGTTGCACAAGCTTGTTTTGCGCTGTACAGACAGTTGACAGGCTCCAACGCATCAGGATCGTATGAAACCTGACTGCCACGTTGGTTTGGCACTCGCTGGATATTAAGTTTTAAAGGTTAACGATATGTAACAGATAAGGGTCGAGTTGCTGCACTTACCTCGAAGGCGGTGTCTTGGTTCGCGTTGTACGCGTTCATGACCCTCGTAACTGTGCCATGAGCAATACCAAGGCAGCTAGCTACCAGATCTCGTATTTTTTTTTCTCTGAAGAAGCCTCCTTCCTTCATCCTGGTCATGAACGCATAGCACCTTGTCACGTACACCATCTGACCAGGGCTTACTTCCTTCCGCGTAGAATCGACCGCGGACATGCTCTCGGTGTGGGAAGACGACAAATAGAAGCTCAAGACGCCAACGAATCGATTAATGTCTTTGGCAGTCGCTAGATGCAGATAGTTCGCGAATTATGATCGCTTACGTCGCCATGTTACAATTTTGGGTCCAATGACCAGTGACGGGTACAATAACTACCACCCGCTCGCTATCTACCAATCAGCATACTACAATTGTAGTCGTGGTCCTTGAAATATTAATCTCCCTTACTAATGCCTAGCGGACGTAGCACAGCGTTTTAATCCAGTGTGTGTTCTGTTCGTTTGCGAGTGTTTTATTCAACCTAGCACAATGTGGCGCACACCACGATGCGCACGCCTTGATGTGCGCCACACCAGCGGCCGCGCCAGATCACCGCAGAAACGCTCCTCCCTCCCGGCCCCCTCCTCGTGCGCGCGGGCCATGATCGACCCGTCCAAGGACAAGTTCGCCTACTTCAAGGACAACATCCAGACGGCGGAGGACAAGGTGCGTCCCGTTCACTTGACGTGGCGCCGCGCTCGCCTCTTGACGCTCTCGCGTGGCCCGGCAGGAGGACTTCGACGCCAGCCAGTACTACTACCAGCGCGACGACTTCTCGGGCGCCGCCAAGGGCGCGGGGAACGGCCTCAGCAGCAGCGCAGGGCCGCCGCTGAGCCTCTCGGCCTTCCACGCCATGGGCGGCCTGGGCGCGGCGGTGGACGCGGAGGCGGCAGGTGACGGCGGTTTTATTCACGCCGTCAAGTGAGGGAGGGTTTGTTTTTTACTCATGTTTTTTACGTGGGGGTCTTATTATAGACCCGAATTTGGCGCAGATGCACAGCTCGTACGGGGCATACAACGGCGCCATGATGCAGGGAGCTTCGGGCTCGGTAGGGTGCCGTCTGGAGGGGGGGCGGAGCTGGCGGGTCTGCACTCATTAGGTGCTGATCTTTATTTGTTTTTTTATTTGTTTGTTTTTTTCTCCTGCTGCTGGCAGTTTTTAGGCGGCTCGGGAGTGGGACGCATGCAAGTGGGAGCAGCAGCCATGCCCCCGACGCACGAGCTGCATCGCATCAACTCTGGTGAGATAAGCGGAGGGGTGGCGCTGCTGCTGGCTGAACTGCTGGCTGACTGGGCTTCCTTGCTGCAGGACGGAACTTTCAGCTGCCGACGGAAAACAAGGCCCCGGACATGTCGGAGTTCCCTGCCCTGGGATCCAGGTATGCACTGCCCGGAGTGTCGCTGGAGGAGTACGCGCCATGCGAGATTAACGGTAAACTAAGTGCCTCAATGGTGAGCAGGATGGGATCGCTGTCGCTCGACTCAAGCTTCGAAGGCACGGCGGCCGACCGAATGCGCGGCCAGCCGTCTGAATTCATCATTCAGAAGGAAGACTTCCCTGCACTCTCGACGTTTGGACCTGGCGTCAGTGAAAAAAGCCCCATGCGGGCCCCCACCGAGCTGAAGAGGCACTCCAGCTTCACTTCATCTGCAGCGGACGGTATGGTATCATCACGGTTGGAGCAGCAGAAGGGTGGCACTTCCATAGGCAGCCGTGCTGGCAGTGTGGCGCAGGCAGCAGCGGCGATAGGAAGCAGCGGCAGCGTAAATCTAGGCACCGAGGCGTTTGATCACTTTCGAGCACCCCGGCCAGATGAGCAGGCTATCCGCGAGGACGTCAGCAATGGCGAACTGGATCCGAGCAATCAGTACGGACTCTTGGGAATGCTGCACACCATCATTCGCCCGGGCAACGACTCGAAGAAGAACTTGGCCATGGGTTGCGATTTGACATCACTAGGATTGAACCTCAACTCAGCAGAGTAAGTTCCTTGGTGTTTTTGGGCAAATAATTGATCACATGCAACTAATCTCGTGTCGGACACTGCGTATTTACAGGCCGTTGCACCCTACGTTCGCATCACCCTGGTCCGAAGAGCAGCTGACAAAGGAACCGCAGTTCTCGTTGCCAATGTGCTACTACAACCAGCCACCGGTGCTCAAGACGACTCATCTGTCAAAGTTTCATCTTGAGACACTGTTCTTCATCTTCTACTCGATGCCGAAGGATGTGCTGCAGGCATACGCAGCGCAGGAGCTCTACAGCCGGGAGTGGCGTTACCACGCTGAATTGAAAACTTGGCTGAAGCGTGCATCACCTGCGGATGCTGCTCTTTTGGCGGGTAATGCAAACGCCGCAACGTCAAGTAGTGGGTCTCCTTCTGGTGCAACCGGCAATGGCAGCATTGGTTCCATTGGTAGTGCAATGGGCTCAGGGACGGGGCCTTCATTAGCGAACAGCTCAATAGCGCCGCAGTTCCTGTACTTTGACACTACAACATGGGAGCGACGCGTGTTCACGGGGAACATCAACTCGATCAGTGCTGGCCTGTTGGGCGAAGAGGAAATTCGGGTGAAGTTTAACGCGTCTTCGTAATATACTACGCACCTCGACCACCAGTTCTGCGGCTCTGGCGATGACCATTCTGGTTGATCTGGATGCGCTTACACCATGATGGATCTGGCCACCAACGTGGTGAAAGGCAAAGGAGCAAGCTGTCGGACTGGGGCGTGTATCCAGGTGGCAAGGCTGTGCTGTTGATATTGTATTCTATAATTCGTGGAATCCTTACCACTTCAGCTATGATGTTTGCTGTGAAGCGTGTTAGTGATGCCAGGAGAGAGCAGAGAGCAGAGCAGATTGCCCAGGTAGACTCTCGATCGTCTACATGCAGCGCACTGATGCTTCTCCTCTCTCTTTTCTATTGTGTCATTTTGCTGCCTGCTTGTTCATGCAGTTTCTTCCTTCCTGGCCCCCAGTCTTGCGCATTTCCTGCTTCATCGCAGTATGCGGAGGCTGCACATACGCCACTTATAAGAAATTTTAAATCACGGACGCTCCTGCGGCGTCATCTCTCGACTTGCGCTCACCGGGAGGCATCCACGATTTGCTTGCCGCCGAGAGCAAGCTCCAGCTGCTTCAGGCGCTCTTGTTGCGCCTGCATACACGCTTGAAGCTCCTGCTTTTCAGCCTGCAGCTTCTCCACTTGTGCAGCGCTGTTTGCAGCTTGATGCGCAAGCCGAGTCGTGGCGACGGCATGCTTCTGTTCAAGTGCTGCGACTTGGATTGTCGTCTCGAGTGTGAGCTGCTTCTCCCGCTTGCTGTGGTTTCGCTTCGCACCTTCCAGTTGGGCTCGAAGTATTCTGCACGAAAGCAAAAGGTACGAGCTATGGTAAGTAGACTGCATGTCACCCGAGCGACGATGGCTAAAAGCTCGTAACTTACTGGGTCTCGCGTTGGGTGTCGATGACAATAGCGTGCATACGTGCACGGAGGCGCGTGAGCTGCAGATTAGCAGCCGCCTCCCCACTCGTATCCACCTGCTTCCGAGAGCAACCGCAGGGCGACGATTCGGCTCCTTCATCTTCGTCCACTGGAGCTGACCATCGCCTGACCTGGTTGTTCTCCAATCTTTCGTTCTCGCGTGTCGAGGTAAAACCAATCGGTGACGCCTTCCTGACAGCATGAACGGTATCCAATTCCATTCCACCGTCGTCCTCGTGCATGTTGTTTCGGATCAAGCCCTGAAGCTCGATGATTTTCTGCATGAACGCAAACGATCGTCAGCATTGCAAGTGGTGGACCATCGTCAGAGCGGTGACTTACGGCTTGCATGAGGTGCTGCTCAGACGCACGCCGTTTCTTCTCATCCTCGAGGCCTTTGATGAGCAGCGCTACCTGTTGACGCAGCATGACAATTTCTTCCTCGTTCTCGTCTTCTTCGTCGTCTGACGGGATCGGGCGCTCGGGAAAGTGGCTGATCGGGATCGGACTGCTGCAGCGACTGCCGCAGTTACTACTGTTTCCGTAACTACCGAATCCCGGGACCGGGGCCATCGGAGAGAAGCACTGATGCGGCATCGTTTGGGCTATGGGGTCTCGCTTTTGTGGGGGGCTTCGGTCGCCGTTGGCGAATGCCCTCGGGCTGTGCACCATGGCGGCCACGGCAGCCGACGCGGCGGAGCATCGACGACGAGGGCTGTGAATTGGGGTGCCCGGAGCACTCTCGGAAGGCAGTGCAAACAGTCGCTGCAGCACGGATCGAGGAACTCCGCCGACGTGCGGCTGGTCGCTGCCCTGCCACGCCGCCACCATCTCCGAGCGCTGGTGTCCGGCCGACTCCGGTGGCCACGTGCAGCCTGGGTGCTTCCCTGCCGGGGCTTCCTCGAGTCTCGGTGCGACCGACTCAAGTTTGGTACTGGGCGCCACGGTTCGTGGCGCCGGGTGGCGTCCCTGCGTCCACTCCGCCGTTGCACCCGGTGGCTCCATGCTCAACTCCCCTCTGCGATCGAAGGGCGGAGCTTGTCCGTGGGTGGGCGTGAGTGTATGAATGCTGCTGAGCGTGCGTGCTAACCGCGTCGGGTTGAGCCTAAACAACGTGAGGAGTAACGCCTCGGGGTGTGCTCTGCGCAAGGATCGAGCACCCCGAAAGAGAGACTGGAAGTTTCAAGAAAACTGGCGCCGAATGCGTGCTATTTTTTCTCAATGCACGTGTGGCGGGAGGCAAAGCTCCAGTCCAGCCACTCTCGGCGGCTGCAGGCAGTTTGGCCGGCATTTTTTTCGCGAAACTACTAGCGCTAAGGACTCGCGCGAATAACTGGGGAATACCGGCCTTCGACAGCCTACGGATGCTGGACTGTGGAGCAAGGCACGAGCGAAAAGTTCTGCTTTGCCAAACAGGGCTGCAATGCATGCTAGGCACGAGCCCCGAGCTTGAGACGATGTAACGGACCCCCTCGCGTGCCCCGAATAATCTGTTTCCGCTCTACACACACCCAGGACACCTCGGCTCTTTTTCATGGCGCAGGAGTGCTGCAGGGCAACCAAATCGCACGCATTGATCCTTGCACGGGGCGTGCCCCACCATGCTGGATTTGTTGGCCGTTATCGCCCGTGTTGAAGTTGTACCCGGTTCAGAGTATCTTTCGGGGATCCGTTTCAAGGTCACCAAAATACAGCCGGCTGCGCTGATCAGTGCAGTGGTAGCTCCAGGTCTAACTGCAGCTCATTGCTAGCCACCCATAGCACCCGTCCTGTCATATCGGGTCCAGCACAAATCCAGCAACTTGGCTAACCATTCGCCTCCGAGCTGGGATGCAGCAGCGCGTTTTGGTGGCAATTTTGGCGTGTTGCCGGTTTTCCTGCAAACTTAGATGTGGCTCAACGGTCCTGAGATTTCTGTCTTATGTTGTTCTGGGGCGAACCCCTGGCAAAAATTTAGCGCAGTGCACGGCGCTGCATTGGCCGTAAACTCATTGACCATCGAAGAGCTGCGCCTGACGTCTTGATGACTAACGTGGCACGTCGCGGCAGATCGCGCGGGCGCTGTTCACGATACGCACGAAGGTTCTCCCTGCAAGAGGCGCTGCTTGTTCAGGTTGACCCGAAAACGACCCGAGAAACGGTGTGCTACGCTATCGACATGCTTGCGTCGCTGTCGGCACCCAAGCCACAGCACAGCGACAGCAGCAAGAAACTACTTTCTAGAAGCCGAGGACGTTGCTTGCCTGAAGCTCGGCTAGCATCGGGGACAGGAGGGTGATTGTAAGCAGGTAGATAGCGATGCCTAGGAACAGCGAGATCGGAAGAGCAGGCAACGCGTCGAAGCGTGCGAGCAGATACAGGGTCACTGCTAAACCCTATACATGCCAAAGCCGGACTGGTTAGTTGCAGTAAAACAAACAACTAGACGAGATACACTTACGACAAGGATGCCGAGGAAGCAAGCCGCAAACACAGCAAAACCGTGGAGAGACGCTCGAGCAACCAGCACGCTGTAGAAGATGAAATCGCCGAGGCCGAGCTTGATAGACTTGTCCTGTTGATCCTCACCACCGCTGCAACGATTCAGATGCTTATCTGCAGATTCAGCGAACACGACCTGAATACTCGGATATGGCTGCTGTCTCGATACGTAGTCGACGCCGTAGTAGCAGTAGAGGTTTCTCCACAGACGGAGCTGGTTCCGCTCGAAGTTGCGAGCGAGCTCTTCGCTTAGGTTCTGGCACTGGGAGTTCTGGTCATAAAGAAAAGCTTGAACTTGTTGCTGAAACCGAGACGCATCGGCCGCATTACAACTCTGCACCACGTTATCGCCTTGCCCGGCGATCAACAAGCGCTGAATAAATTTGTCCTCCGGCAATGAATCGCGGGTCGCAAATCTCCGCCTTGGCACACTTGTAGGTTGCTGGATGCTAGTTTTCTCGTCGATGTGGGAATTTCCCACGTCTGCTTCGAAGAGGAGACCAGGAATTGGCGTACCCTTCTCCTGCACGAGATCAACCAGGCAACGGAGGGGACCCACCGGTGTCAAGACAGCGAACAGGTCCCAAAAACCTAGTAGCAGCAGAAGCATCCATACACTCCACTGCAAGCGTAGAAACAAAAGAATTTTTAGGTTACCGAGATAAGTGTATCAACATGGAAGAGAGGATACAGTCTAACCTCAGGTAACTGAGCGAGCTGCCACGCAACAATTACGCTAGTGGCGACGAGGTAGCCACGCTCAAGCGTCCCCGGGATACCTTTTTGGTAGAAAATGCTCAGCACACCGACCATCGCGAAGTTGTACATGACAATCATGAGCGAGATACGATCGATAACCCAGTGCAGGTTGTTACACAACACAATGATGACAAGCTTGGAGCCCATGAGCCCAAGCAATGCGGCCGAGTACAACATGCAATACCCAGCGAAGATATGCATGCCGTTGCATTTGTACAGCAGCACAATCCCAAACGTGAGGAAGGCGATGAAAACAATCACCAACAGCGCATTAATCAGCGCTTCTTCCGTCTTTGCGGCCGTGGACAGCTCCGACGTATCAATGTCTCGGTAGTACATGTACGTCCTGGTGAACAGACCCATTAGCAGCACAACCAGAGCCTCCTTAGCAGCAAAATCTCTACGTACGTCATGGCGTGCTGCATGGCAGGATCCGAAATGTACGAGGCCGCTAGACTGCGTCAGTTGCAGCGGCAATTGAGACCAACGAGCCAGCAACTGCATCCGATGCGTTTGCGTACCTGGAGCAGATGATGGCCGTGGAGACCGGCCACACCACGGCGAAGAAGCTATTGAGCTGGTGGATCACCGTCCCGAGGTCGACGTGGTCGTCCTGAGCTTTCTGCTGCAATTGCCGCTCCTTGGCCCGCACGACGTCGTCGTACTCGCTGTTCTTGCCCAGCAGAGGCTCCTCATACATCGTCGAGCTAATGCGCATCACCATCGCGTGTCAACCATAACGCGACGGTGTCATCTGCACGTTTGCTTCTACTCCCTCACTTGCTCTCGTCGCCCGACATGCTCATGTAGTGCACACTCGCCAAGTTCCTCGTGTTGGATCTCGCATTCCCCATGAACGCAGCTCCGTCTCCTGCGTCCGAGAGATTCCAAGGGACGGCGGGATCTTGACTAGCGGCGAGCTGATCACGGCTGGAAGGGTCACCACCTCGTCCAGCGTAACGTCCCCCACTGCATCGGCACTGCAGCATCTAGAGAGCTACAGAGATCGAGAACTATGGGGCCCAAGAAGAAGGGGAAGAAGGGCAAGAAGGGCAAGAAAGAAGAGGAACCACCGCCGGAGGAGCCCTCAGGTGCGTCCTGATGGTGACCACAACCTGCTATTGCTCTGGGGCTGAAGTGGCGGAGTCGTGTGATCGTTTGTGCCGGCAGAGTACGACACGATGGACGTGCCGATGCTCAAGGAAGTGATTCAGATGCTCAAGCAGCAGCTCGAGAAGGCCCAAGTGGATCGCAACTACGTGCAGCACGAACGGGTTCGTCTACATGTCAGCAACTTCAACGTGCAGGTCTCCGCTAACGATGCGGAGCTTGTGCTCTGTGCTGCCAGGACATGATCGAGTCCTTCTACGAGATCACCAAGCAGGAGATACAGGACCACGAGAACCAGATCATGGCCAAGGACCGCGAGATGGAGATCATGGAGGACAACCATCGCGTGGAAGTGCGCGTGTACGTGCAGAAGGTCAAGCACTTGGACTACGAGCATAAGAACAACCTCAAGCGCGTGCAGGCGGACGGCACAGGACACATGGACGAGGAACGAGATCTACACGAGCACCGTGAGACTGTACTGCGAAGCACCAAGCAGTCTCTCAAGCTTGAGCTCAAGGAGCGTGACCTGTCCAATGAAGACGAGATCGAACAGATGAAGCAGGCTCACGAGAAGAACTTGATGAAGTTGCGTGAGCAGTTTGAGAAAAACAACGCAGCACTTGAAGGTCGCTGCCAACAGCGTCTGCGAGAGCTCCAAGAGTCGCTTGAACTGCGCCGCAAAGTTGACATTCACGAAATTGAGGAACGCAAGAACTTGCACATCAACGACCTGATGAAGAACCATGAGAAGGCCTTCACCCAAATCAAAAACTACTACAATGATATCACCAAGGACAACCTGCGGCTCATCGATTCACTCAAGAACGAGATCGCAGCAATGAAAAAGAAGGCAGCGGCTAACACAAAACTCATGCACGATGTCTCGCAGGAGAACAAACGTCTCTCGGAGCCGTTAGCTGCTGCTATTCAAGAGGTGGAGCACTTGCGACACGAGCTCAAGGACGAACAAAAAGACAAACTCTCGCTGCGGAATGCGAAAGCGCGGTTGCTATATCTCGCTCAACAGGTGCACGACCTCAAGGAACGACAATCCGAACTTACTACAAAATACCGCACCATGGAATCTGACCGCAACGCGCTCTACGATACCTTCGAGCACACCGTCCAGACTATCCACAAGAAGGGTGAGTGCAAGAACCTTATCCTGGAGCAACGCCTCACCGCAATGGATGATCAGCACGCGCGTAAAGGAGCACAACTGCAAGAGATTTTGCTTGCTGCGAATCTTGACCCAGTGCAGGCCCGTCGCGTGACAGAAACGCTAGGAACTCTGTTGGACTCGAAGAATGACACGATTCGCAAGCTGCAATACAGAGTGACGAAAGAGGGCAAGGCCTACAACGACACGCTACGCACGTTCACAGAGAAGTTAACGCAGTTTGGCATTCCAGAAGAAGAAATCCGTGCTCTTGGCTTCAAACCACTGACATCCAACGTAAATATGAATCCGGCTGGGCTTGTAGCGGTGGAGTAGACAGAGTCTTGTTTCTTTATATGAATAAATGCAGAACGAGCGTTCAAGTTTACCGGTACACTCCGTTCATCAAAAGCGAGTAATGTTGGTGACCTAGTACTTGTTCGTTTTCGTGACGATGTAGACACGGACAGTCTGATCCAAGCACGCCAAGGTGCAGAGGCCCTCACGATCTGGGCTGCAAAACCATCAAGCCGCAAATGCATTAGTCAGATCCAGCATCGCTTAACTTGCGTTTTCTGTTTGCGTACCTCCAATCCATACTGACAATCGGCTGAGTAGACAGCACTCGCGAGTTAAGCAGCTCCACGGTGCCGCATACGCCATAAAGTCGTCCATCAGCATCCTTCGCCGTTCTCGAGAGCGGGTAGTGGCTGGAGGAATACAAACAAACATGAGATCGGACGCCAGTAACCTAACACATGATGACACCACGTACTACTTGTACAGATTGAACCCGCCGTTACCCCCGCCAGTCATGAACAAATCTCGATTCTGCGGCAGGAAGCGGCCCTGCCAGATAGTGGACTTGTGCGCCTTCTCCGTCATGCACGCGAATCCTTGCTCTGGGTGGAACGTACGCAAATCGTAGACCCGGAACTTTGACTCGAGCGTGGTCACCAGTAGCTTGTTCATCTCAATATCCTTCCGGTCGAACTGTACGTTGACCACGCCGTTCTGGCAGTTGGTCTCCCACCGCAGCGAGTTCGTACGCAGGTCGAACATTTTGATGTCTCCGTTGTCGTATCCACCCACGACGCAGCGCTCCACATCGTTGTACGAGTTGCCGAAGCACACGGTCCAGCAGTCCCGAGCCGTGTCCCCCTCCTTGGGCGCCAGCGTCACCACCGGCTCGGGCACTCGCACGTCCCAAACGCGGATGCAGCCGTCGCGTCCGCCCGTGACGATCTCCGGTGCTCCGCTGCCAATGTTCTGGCCCCCACAGCCGTCAATGGCGTTCACGATGGACTTGTGCGCCTGCGCCGAGTACACGGGCACGTCGGCCTTCTCCAGATCCCTGTCACCGCCACCCACGAACCACAGAATCAGTCGTTGCGAGCTCAATTCGAGCGCTTTCGCGCTCATTCCTTCAACGGCCTTAAGCGCTGCAGTACCAGACGCTCATGACGCCGCCATAGTCGCCCGTGGCCAGGTGTCTGTCCTCCAGCGCAGAGGCCCCGAAGGTGCCGCACTTGAGTCCGTGCGGCTTCTCCAACACGACGTGCGTCTTGAGCTGCCCCTGGTTGAGTCCGTAGATGGTCAGCGCGCCCGTGGCCTTGGGGTAGATGCCCATGGCCACGAAGCGCGCAGAGCCGGGGATCCAGCGGCAGTCGTTGGGCGTGAAGTTGACGCTCTGGTTCACGTGCTCGATGAGCTGCGGCGCGTCCGTCGTGTCCATGGTCCTGCGAGGTGATGCACTTATGATACTGTAGCCATGTCCGCCGGCTCGCTCGCGTCCCCTCGCGTCCGCTCGACGGCGATTGGCGGACGGATTTAACCCAGTTCAAGTCAGGTAGACAGGTCTAAATTGGGGGTTAATTAAGTTAACCCGGTTAACTGTTTGCTCGCTGAGATGGGTACGGGCACGACGGGAACGGCGGACGCAGAGAGACAGAGGGCGTCGAGGCTCCGGAGTCCGGACATATTGAGAGCCTCAATAGCGAGTCTCAATATGTTCAGAGCGACTGCGCGAGCCTCAACGCTCTCAAGTTGAGACTGCGTGGCGACTTGGCTGTGTGTAGTTGTCGCGGTTGCAGTCTGCATGCATATCGCCGGTTGCAGAAGCGCGCGGGGGTACCGAGGGAACGGCGATCCTACTGCCCAGATCTCTCTCGCATCAACTGCACTCGGTCGTGAAGTGACGGCACCAGCTCGACGCCGCGCATCCAGCGGACCGACGCGCGCCAGCGTAGAGGGATCATACCATACCACCGGCATGCTTTCTCCCCATGCAGTGATGTGCCTCTCGATTTGGTGCAGGCGCTGCACCTAGCCGGTCCACGGTCTCCAGCTTCAAGGCTTCCAGGTTGCAGGACTTCACACAGCAGCAAGGCGAAGCGATTGCACCCCAGCTCCGCCCCGACGTGTTAAACCACCTGAAAAGCGGTGCTGCCAGGTGCAGGCAGCAGCAAGTCAGTCAGTCCCCAACTGCTGCAGTTGCAGGCATGGCTGCATGCAGGTCACGCTGAGACTAGCATGCACAGCCGGGCCATCGCCCCCACTCTTACGCCGGAGTGTCATCTGCTTCTGGGCCAATCCCGTCTGCTGACCGCGCTGAGAAACTGGCCGTCCTCAAACCCCATTCCCCTCTACAACAGCATACACCCCATCACATGCTGACGCCGTCACGTAGTGCCTGCTTAACTCCATTTACCTGTAGCAACACATACCATCCACCACCGTCAAAGCCGCCGCATCCGCCGACTCCGCGCTGAAACCGAGTCACTTCGCAATTGAGCCCAACGCGCATAAGCGCCGACTGCGGCATGGGGTCGTCGTCCTCCTCGGCGCAGGCGCGTCATCAGTACTACCAGACGGTGGCGTCGGCCACGTCCTCGGTGCTGTCCATCGTGGGCGCCTTCTACATCATCGGCCGCTACTGGTACGCGCGGCGCCTCAAGGCCAAGTCGCTCTCGCTCTACGCGGCCTCGGCGCACCACTTGGACGTGACCAAGGAGCTCATCCACATCATCGCGTACCTGGTGCGTTCTACTCTTCGGTTCTACCTCGTTCTACCTCGTTCTACTTCATTCTACCGCTGACCACTCGCGCGGCGGCTGCCTGCAGGACCTCTTCGGCGCCACGGGCCGCGCGTTCGGCGTGCTCCCCACGGAGACGTTCGACCAGGACGCGGGGGAGCCCGTGACGCCCATCTGCAAGATCCAGGCCTTCAGTACGTCGCTAGAAACCTTTTTTTTTTAGTGTTATGGTGTGTGTGTTTTTTATTGTTTTTATGGCCACTTTACTCATGACACCCGTGATGCTACGGTACTGCTGCCAGTTATCACGTTCGGGGACGGCGCGCCGATCGCGTGGAACTTCATCATGGCGCTGAACTTGTACCGCTGGGTGTGCATGGGCGAGGACCAGCAGATGCTCATGAAGAAGATCAAGTGGTATATTCTCAGCACCATGCTCTTCACGCTCGGCATCCCCTCCATCTGCCTCATCTTCAACAAGTTCGGCGACGCCGGACTCTGGTGCTGGGTCGTGGTCAAAGACGACGATACTGAGGAGCTCTGGTGGATGTTCGGAGTGCTCTACTTCTGGGTTGTTGCGGGCGGCATCGCCATGGCCACGTTCCTCGTGCTCGTCAAGATCAACATGAAGAAGCGGCTCAAGACCTACGAGAACGACGACGCCAACGACGCATACTACGCCGTGGTTCACAACCTCACGGCCTACATCTCCGGCTTCATCTTGTGCTGGCTTCCGGCCGTGGTGGACCGCGCCTACGCCACCTTCTCAGGCAACACGTCGTTCACCCTGGACTTGCTGCACGCGACGATCGTGCCATTACAGGGCTTCATCAACGCCGTCATTTACGGCAAGTT
The DNA here is from genome assembly GCA_030267785.1 of Phytophthora fragariaefolia. Taxonomy (NCBI): domain Eukaryota; phylum Oomycota; class Peronosporomycetes; order Peronosporales; family Peronosporaceae; genus Phytophthora; species Phytophthora fragariaefolia. The sequence goes on from BSXT01001382.1 coordinate 15,076, forward strand.
CCACATCTGGGTCGTGCGCCACGTGCGCGAGCCTTGGGTAAGCAATGCAGGATCGTCTACCAAGAACAGCAAGCTCTCGGAAGACATGCTGCGCCAATCAGTGCGAATGCGCGAAATGGAGCGACATCACATGGGTACGGCAGCCATCTTTGTCACCACATTCGACATGAACTGGAGCCCATGTCCTTCTAACCTGGGCGATTGGATCCCGCCAGGAAAGGACTTGTATGTGTTTTCACTTCAGCATTGCATTGAAGTGCAGACGATTGAACAAGTGATTCGAGGTTACCTGCTTCAAGTGAATTATCCTACCGCTTACCGTTCTATTACTTCAATTGCTGGAACGGCTGTGCGAGGCCACGTTCAAGATGTAAGTTTCATTGATGATTTTGAGTTGAACCCTGTGCATAGATGCTGGCTGACTCGAGTTTTTATGTCGTGTGTGGTCTTTAGGCGTCGGTGTGCCAAATTGTGTTTGTAAATAATGCCGACGATGCTAGTGGCAACGTAAAATTCCACGCAGCGGATGGACGAATCTGGGCCCAGAAAAAAACGTTCAACGAGGTCGTAGGCATCCCCATTCGGTACTTCGATGCGTCCATCGCATTTGTGTCGTGCAACCTCAGCACTTCACTAAGCAACAGCTCCCAGCGTCTATACAGGGCAGTTGACAACAATGTGTTCGCGAAGCACGCAGTTGCCTCTAGTCTCATCCACTCGTTTGGAATGGATGCTGACCGCGCCGCAGTGGACTTTCCGAATCTATACCACCACACGATTTTGTCTGGTAACTTGAACTACGATGTAGATATGTCGACATCTACCCTGGCCGCATGCATTGACCAAGCGTACAAGGCCGAATCTCTAAAGAGGGCAACTGGTACCGCGATTGAAGCGCAGATCAAGGCAATTCGCAAAAGTCATGCGAAGAGCAACAGAAAGTCACCAGACTTTCAGCACGATAATAGCATCATTTTGGAAGAAGGCAACGAAAGCTGGGACACCCAGCGTAGCAGTGGTGCAGCATCGTCATCTGCAAGTGGTGACAGTATTTATGAGGAAGTATTTACTTCCTGCGAGGATGACCTCCCATTCACAGTGCTTAAGTCACCGGCAGACCGCCCTCCACGGCAGCCACCTTTGCTCGCACCGTTGCTGGATGATCGGGATCCTGACAGTCTGGCTATAATTATTCACGAAGGAGTTGAACCAGTCCGAAAGCCCGCGAAGGTTAACAAGCCCAGCACTTGGGTTTCGTTCTTGGACGATCAGCTTCCAACACACGCCCCTGATGAAAGCCAAGGACTATCTACTTCGGGCAGCAAGCATCGTGCAGTAGATCGGCTGGCATCCAACGGTCATTTTGTACCGGTTGCACGACATCACAAAAAGATTAGGGATCTCTTGGCCAAATCTGACTTGGTCACCGAAAACACAGCGCGTAAGTGGCAGGATGTGCTTCGGTACGATGAGCTGCGCGCATCGATTGAAGCCAAAGAGATCTTTACAGGTTTTGATGAGCCTCCGATCCGTTTTTTGCCGTCGTTTCCGCGTAAGATTGGTGTTGCTGCGACGTACTCGATGATGGGGGAACGTTCTTGCCGAGATCTGTTTTGCGAGGCTAATGAGGAAATGTTGGTTGGAGACTCACCACCTGCGTACAAGGACCGTATCTTGGCTCACTCATTGAGTGATACGAAGCAGCGGCTCAAAAACGTGAGCTATTGGGCATGTGAAAAGATCGTAACGTCAACCCACAAACCAGTATGCAGTATTTACGAGCTGGAAATCGACCGCTTCTTTTCGTATAATATGGATGAAGCTGCCAATGCAGATTTACGCCAGGGAAACCATGCTCTCCGCGACAAGAGGGATGTCCACGAGTTTAAGATCAAGCTGGTCAAACTGGATGCTAATATCTGGACGTACGAAGAGCGAGACGGAGGTGGTTCTATTTTACTGAATACGGGATACCGTTGGCGAGGACATGGATCGCGACAGGGTTCAAACCAGTCGAGTAGCCGCACCACTGGTAGACGAAGTCACAGCAGCCGTGGTGCTATTAATTCAAATAGCACTACGAGCAGCGGCGATTCATCGCGCCACAGCGTTCGGGTATCGATGAGTCGAAGAAGGTCGTCGATCGCACAAGTGGTTGGAAGAGTTTTGCGAAAGAGCCGACTTCGCTCTGGCAGCAGCTCAAGCTCGAGAACAACCACGCCAAATCAGTACTCAGACTTCACGGTTGGACCTGCGGGAACGCAACCCTTAGCCATGACCAATGACCGCCTCTCCGCGCTAGCAGCGGGACGCCTGGAACTGGTTCCCGTTGAACCTGTAAGTATCTCCACCATTTTCCCTTTGCCGTCTGAAGACGTCTACGCTCTTCAGCGCAAGGTGTACGAAGTTGCCCACCTCGTTCAGAACGGTTTCCAGTCTAGCGCACGTGTCGATGACGACGAGGAATCCCAGCTAGCCTACACGAATTTCCGCACAGCGGCGTGGAGAGAGGCGATGGCGAACGGGGTGACACATTCGGCTATCACCAAGGCAGTTAATGGAGGGGTGCACATTGCTATCAGCATCGAGGCCGAGAAGGGCCATGGTGGTCAAGGCGTACTCTGCCTGAAGGAGTCGGACTTGATGACTCACGCTGCCCCTGTCCTCAGTGAAGCCGATCCGATCCCATTTGATGTGACCCTCACATGGGGTGGCAAGCACGTGGGCTACCTCCACGGCGATATCTTATGCTCCATGTAGGTGGTATTGGCAGGCAGGACGCTATATCCCTGTTCAAAAGATATTTATTTTGCTGTTCATTGCATGTGCCTCACGTCCCGATGTCTCCTGCCAGTTCTAGCAAGGATATGTGCGCGTCTGCTTCAGTTTCAGTTTGACCGTCGACCGGCAGCTGTGCAATTGAAGCAGATACAGCATTAGGCGACATCGATGTAACTCGACTAAACTCATCTTCTAGAGCGTCGCAGATGTCTACTTCGTCTTCTGAATGCGAAGATGACGTAGACGAAGATGACGACGATGACGGGGACGGCAAAGCTGACGGCAAGTCCGACTCGGACCGATAGCTTGACGAACTTGTGGACAGGTACAGAGGAAGTGGAGCTGGAGATGGCATCGGAGCTGACGGAGGAGGCAAAGGTTGTGGTGCTTCCCAGTCTACAGTCTCCGGTGGTCTTCGATCAGTTTCGTCTTCATGATGGCCCACAATTTCTGCCGTTGGAAGTGCGGAAGCCATGTGGCGCGTACGTGATACACCAGCTAAAGGCTTCAGATGTTTGAGCCTGGCCTCCGCCTCGATCCGTTGGCAGCGCTCAACATGCAGTTGCTTGCGTAGGGCAGCGAGTTGTTCGAGCATCGCGTTTTGCAACAAGTTTTTGGCCGTCTTGAGCTTTTCGATCTGTGAGCGCTGGGCCTCTACTTGGCGTTCTAGTGCCTGCTGTTCTTCTAACGAAGAAGCACTGATGGTCACAGCCTCGCTCATGGCCTTCGCCGCATCATTTCGTTGCTTGGACAGCGCAGCCAGGTCCTGTAGAGCACCTTCCATCGCCTCGCGAAGTGCACGTTCCTCGGATTGTTTTGTTTCAATCTGTCGAAGTAGCTCATGCCGTGCTGTATCCAAAGCGTCAATCTCAGAACGTAGTTGGCGTCCATGCTCCTCGTGCTGCTCGACAGTAGTTTGAAGTTCACGACAAACATCTTTAGCTGCTAAGAAATCATCCTCGCATTTTTTGCGAGCCCCATCGAGCCGCTCGAGCTCCAATTTCATCTCTGCCTCCCGAGCTCGCTGTTTTGAATTAAATTCCTGTTGCTCCCGAAGTGTGGCTGATACTCGGTCAAACTCCTCTCGTTGCTGTTCCGACTCCCGTTGATAAGTCTGTATACTTGTTTTGAGTTGCTGTTTTTCGTCCTCCCACAGCTGCAACGCATGCTGAGCCTTCTCAAGTTCCTGTTGTCGTTGTGCTTGCTCGTCCTTCAGTTTTGCCTCTAGTTGAAACTTGGCTTCGGCTTGCTCATGAATGAAACGGAGTAGTGTAGCCTTTTCACATGCTGCAGTCTGCACGTCACCAGACAACTGTGCCAGTTTTTCATCAAGTACAGCGCGTTCCTTTTCTAAAGTTGCTACCCAGGTCTCACGCACTGTTCGCGCATCCTCCAGCTCTTCCTCACGCTTCTGCGACTTTTTTATTTGGGTTCCCAGCGCCGACACCTGCTTCCGTTCTTGCGCGAGTTGAAGAGCTAATGCCTCACTATGGTCCTGGAGTTTGGAGATCTCGAAAAGAAGGCCTGTGTGCAAACTTCCATTTAGTTCGTATGACTCGAGTCTCATGTCTAGAGCGCGCTGGACGATTGCAAGTTTATCTCTCGCCTCATCACGTTCTTGTTGAGTCTGCTCAAAAACTTTTTCTTTTTTCTTGACGGTTTCTTGCAGAGCACGTACTTGGGAACTGAGTTCAAGATTGCACTGAGCGAGTGATTGGCCCTTGGTGCCCATGAAAAAGCGATGCTCAATCTTCTTCACGTAGTCCCGGTTATTGATTGCTTGTACTTCGAGCTGCTTACGCTCAGCTTGAATACGGTCAATCTGCAAACAGATCGAGCTTCAAACCTCAGCATCAACAATCATCCGGGTTGTAGAACCTGAACACGTACGTACCAAGTATCGTAGCTTCGAAATCTCGCGCTCCTGCTTTGTATTAACCCCAGATATCTTTTTCATCTCGCGCCGAAGCTGGTCGTTCTGAAACAAGTAAACCAGTAAAGCGTCGTTCTCAAAGTTGGTTCAGGCTCTAGTGCTCACCTTTTCTGTGGCCTTTTCCAGGGTCATTCGAGTTCGGAAGTAACGCGTTTCCAGCGCCTTTAACTCGCGGTTAAGAGAAGCAACATGGCTTGTCGGTGCAGGAAATACACGTTCGGAATCTGGTATCTCGCCGAGTTGGTTGCCATAGCGGGTTCCAAACTGAAGCGAGTCCTCGCTTAGTTCATCTTCATCATCGCCTTCACCTTCAGCACTATCACTAAGTTCAGTCTCGACTCTCACACTACTGCGTCTTGCTTTCTTGGATGTATTCACCGTGCACAGGTGATCGGGTCCTGCTCTGTGACTACTGGTGGCGTTGCTTTCTGTACCAGTAGCTTGGCCACCTGTACTCTGGTGACGGCGCAGATGCTTGCTCACCATACCAGCTCGTCAACTCTGGGCTCCATGCGACTATTTTCATGCAGCCCTGCCAGTGCCATGCGTCGTTTCCAGCTTGACGTTTCTCGGGTGTTTCACCACCATCGCAAGATCTTCAGTGCTTATGAGAACAACGAGTTAGTAATGACAATGGAAAACGGAAGAAATTATGAAGCATGATTCACGAGCATGTATGCAAAATGCAAAGAAATTGATGGCTACCAAGAGGCACACATGTTACAGGATCGGAATCACATCGGCTCCTGTTCGCCGATCACTGCTAGCTGAGTAGCTTATCTCCCCTCAATACTCACGCCCATGGCCCGCTTGCTCTTCCTGCCGGGCCTAGCAATCTCCTGCATGCGCTTGGCCAACCGGGCCTTACGCGAATCGGGATCCACCTTCTTGGACTGCACCGAATTCATGTCCACCTTGGACTGCGGGCGGAGCAAAAAGTCAATGTGTAGTTGGTCGGGCAACTCAGCGCGCTCTGACGGATCGGCCTTGATGTCGTTTTCGCCACTACGGCCATTGAACACGTTGCCACCGCGATCACCGGCGTTTACTTTGTTCATCTTCTTGTGTTTTCTCCTGCACAACATCGAGTAAATTAGTCCCACATCAGGCTAAGATCCACTGCAAATAAAAAACTTACGCTCGTTCACGGCGACGGTATACCGCGTTCTCGGCCTTTTCAGCTTCCAGCTCGGCCAACTTTGAGAAGTCCAGCGTCTTGTTGAAGACTGCACGACTCCAGCGCTCTACCAAACTGCGGCAAAGTTCCTTGTTTTCGGGAGTCTGTCGCAAGCATCGCAATCACAATATCAGCATTATGGGTACATGCACATCGCAACTTCATCATCTTTTACGCACCTCTTGTGGGTGCTTCATCAACACCATAACCACCTTTCCAAGGCCGCTGCGCTTCAGGTGTTCCTTAAACACTGTAGCAAGACGACCCCGCGTTAGAAACGTGCCAAGAGCCCCTCCCGTATGTGCGCTGCAGACAACATGCCTGGCATTTTGCTGACCATCTCGAGCATCTTGGTTCGCAAGCCGACATTCGGCAGCGTGCCGTCCTCCAAAGGCTGGATCCATTTCTTGACGATCTGTCCACCAGCGCCAGAGACATCCATATACAACATGAGCGGGCCGCCCTACCCCCCCCCCACACACACAAGCAAACTCAAGCCGCGCACCGTGAGCAGGTCAAAGTCCAGCAGCATGGGCTGGAACTGCAGCTTGCGCAGCACGTGCAGCGCGCCGTCCATGAACTTGATCTTCTCCAGCGCGGGGCGGCGCTCGGCGATGCTGGCGAGGTCGTCCGCGTAGGCCTTGTCCATGCGGTAGAGCACCTCCTGCGTGATCTGCTCCATCTCCTGCGGCGACAGGCTGAGCTTGGCGCGCGCGCGGCCGGTCTTGAGCGAGCGCAGCGTCCGGTCGAAGAAGTCGTCCTTCTGCTCCTGGGTCTGCTCGGGCTCGTCCAGCGGCCGCTCGTCGTCGAACTGCTGGCGCTCGTCGTCGTACTCGCCCAGCACGTCGGCCAGGTCGTCGTCCCGGTCGATGAAGTCGTCGTCGTCCTTGGTGGCCACGGCCTCGTCCCCGGAGTCGTACGCGTCGCCTTCGCGCGGCGTCTGCTTGGCGCGTTTGGGGGGCGGCGAGGCCGCGCGCTTGCGGGGCTTCGTCTGCGTCTGCGTCTGCAGCTCGTCGTCGCTCTCCGAGTCCGAGCCGAAGAGCCTGCGCGGCGTATACCGCCAGGTTAGCACCGTATACTGCTATCCGGACTGTCCAAAACGGCTCGCGGACTGTCCAAAACGACGCGCTGTCAAAAATGCATGTCAAAAATACCCCGAGGCGTCTGCGGTGGTGGCGGCGGCGGCTGCGGCGGCACGGACACGGCGGCGAGTTGGTCAGTTGTAGACACGCTCGAAGGCGGCGGCAGTGCGGGGAAAGGAGCAGACGCGAGACACGCACGGCGGGGGATCTGCTCGTCGCCCGAGTCGTCCGAGTCCTCGTCGCCGAACATCTCGTTGATGCTGCGCTTCTTGCGCTCGTCTTCTGCACACGAAGGAGCGACGGGGTCAGTGCACGGCGCGCGGGGAGGCGCGCGGCGGGCCACGCACCGTCGGAGATGCCCATGGCTGACGCTGCGGTTCGGTGGCGGCCGCTTCGGCTCTTGGGAGGAAGTGGGGAGCGAGTGCACCCGAGTGTACCGCGTTTTGGGTACGGAGGACAATTGGGTACGACGCATTGCTCTTATTTTTTTTGCTGACTTCCCTTTTTGGGCGTTAGATCTGTCGGTGGTCGAGGTCGCAGATTCTGTTTCGGGACAGGTGGAGTTTTATATATCAGACGTCCTCTTGTGATGGTCGAGTGTGGTTAGATTCGTCGCGTCACTGTGGCAAGGAGAGAGGAAGCTGCAACTGGAGACGCCATGTATGGTAACACAGCGTTGCTATTGATTGCCGTGCCACAGAAAAGCTTGGAGGCATTAAGACATGAAGTTGCCTCTGACGATAGTCCGAGACCGACACGAACCGGTCTTCTCGCATCGGATTGTCTTTCCAATCCGTGAGCAGCGTGTCAGTATATTTAATTAGCAGCCGTGGCTCCTCCTATGCTGGCAGGAGGCATCGGCTCGGTGGCGTTCGTACGGTCTACAAAAGACGGCTTGGCAGGCAGAAACGGCAGTTAGGTCGCATCCGCAGTACGGACGGGTGATCCACGGCCACTTGAGAGTCTTAGACCAACAGCCACCTGCATCGTCGTCAAAAGAAGTAAAAAGTGCTACAATCGCCTCTTGTTGTCGTCGTCGCAATTTACATGATCGAGCACGGCGCGCAGCACGGCGCCTCCGCTGAGTTCTCTCCGTCCTGTGGCTTCCCAGCGGCGGTCGTCGCCGCAGTCGACCGCGTGACCTGTTGGTTGGTATTCACCATCGGATACTTTGGCCCCGTTGCAGCAGCGCTAGCACTCGGGATGACTGGGGTGGGGGCATCTGCGTGCGAGAACGACGAGCGGGCGATCAAATTGGCGTTGGGCACGACCGGATTGGGGGCATCGGCGTGAGACAGCGACTGCCGCGCGAGGGCGTTGGCGTTGGGGACCACGGGGTTCTGCGTCTCGACGTAGGAGAGGGACAAGGACGAGCGCCGACTGCCCGAGTCGGAGGACGTGCCTCTGGGTCGCCGGCCGCCGTACTCGCTGGACGCGTCACTCTCGGCGTCCATGTGCTCGCTGCGCAGACTGAAGACCTCGGAGGGCGTGCCCTCGGGGCGGTGCTGCCGCGCCTGCAAGCCCTTGACCCACCGCGCGGCGTCGTCCTGGCTGTCGGCCTTGAGCAGGTACGACTGCTCGCCGATGGCGATGGAGAACTCGAGCTTGTCGCCGTCCGCGGGGTGGAAGTCGATGGTCTGCGTGCGCCACAGGTCGATGCAGGCCAGCAGCTTCTCGCTCTCGCGGCTCTGCGCGGCAGTTCGCAGCAACGAGGCGTCAGTCGGCTGCGTTCTACCCGGTGGCTTCGGGGGGTTCTACCTTGTAGTACGTGAGGTAGTGCGTGGTGGCTTCGAAGTAGCGGCGCTGCCACCGGTCGTGGCGCGACTTCTTGCGCAAGTATCCTGCGCACCAGCAGCGCGTGGGTCTCCGGGCAGCTGCAGCAGCGCAGAGCGAGACGCGTCCTACCTTTCAGCTCCGGGAGGTCCATCGCCGCCTGTCACGAGGAAGTCCCCAGTGCAGTGCAGTGCAGTGCCGTAGCGTGGCGAGCTGGGGATAGGAAAATGGCTGATTTGTGCACGGGGTTTCACTATGGAGCTGTTGTGTACGCCGCACACCAAATTGTAAGTTGAGACCGTGCCGTGTGCGGGTTCACCTGGCCTGGCCGAGTTGAGTGCATGGGTGGGACCCGGATTCTCGTGCGACAGCGAGCAAGGCCGTCTATTTCTTCTTCTAGTTTGAGAAAACGAGCTCGCGAGGGACAAGACATGGCTTCACTTTCGACATGTGGTAATTCATCTCGGTGGCAACAGTGGTGCACCTGGAAAACTTTTTTTTTCCTGGTCAGAGCGAGCTGCCGCCTTGCAGCAGGTTGGCAGCAGCCTTGGCCGACACGAGGCAATTATCGATGCTAGAGCCTCGGAAGCTATCGCCGGCCACAATGATGCGTGGGTTGGCACTCAGCACTAGAGCCGAAAGCGGCTCCTCCCCTTCGGCAATACTCTGATCGTGGTACGGGACTGTGACTTGCGAGATACTGGACACAGGGTACAGCATTTCGTAAGTCGACAGCAGGAGGTGAGGTAAACTGGTGAAATCCACAGACTTACCGCCAGCAGTGTAGACGCGCGTCCTGCTCGACGGGCAGCGAAGGCAAAAGTTCCCGGAGCGACTTGGTGATGACGGCGAGAATCTCGTCGTTGTGGCGCGTGTCGTCCATGAACGTCGAGCCGAAACCCACCGATGTGTGCACAAGTAACGACGGAGACTGATCCTTTCGCTGCTTCTTAAGGTGGTCCCAGCACACGAAGCGGATGACGTCGCTCTCGTCACCCTTGACGTACCTGGCCGTCCACCCAAGCTCCTCGACCGCCGTAGCCGCCTCTTTGTCAAAGACATACGCCGCAGCAAACCGTTGGGAGTATTTGACGCCTTCCAACGACTGCAGGATCTCCGGCGCAACTTGTAACGACTTGCTCTTTCCGAGAATTGACAAAACCTAGGACAAAGTGCACATCTATAAACTTCAGCGCATTGGACGGCTCGAAAGAAACTCCGACACGTTTAGTCGTGATCGTACGTTCGGGATTGGGCAGGTGAGCACGAGCTCGTTCACAATCTCCTCTTTGCCCTCGCTCGTGATCACCCGGATGCGCTTGACATCCAGCACCTCGAAGCTCTCCAAGTGGGTGGAGAGCTTCGTTTCCGTCCCTACCATCAGCACCACCACAAGCACCACCGGAGCGAACAACGTAGCAATTAATTCCCAGCCCCCCCCCTGAATCCCACACAGTTCCGCCCACCTTGCACCAAGTCCTCCACAATGGTGCGAAACCCCTTGCCATCGGGACACACCAAGTGCGTCGTGACTGGTCCTCGGTACGGGTCCATGGCGATCTCGTTCTCAGCGAACGGCACGAGCCGCTCGCTGGCTGCCAACTGCTGCCGGAAGTCGTCGGTACGGTCCGTCCGTGGCGTCCAATACTGTGCCCCCATGTCCACGTGGATGTCACGCTGTTTGGGAAAGGATCTGCACAGCAGTGTATCCATCCAAGCAAATGTGTCAATCTCTCCCCCCTCTCTCCCCAGTCTTCCAGTTGCCGCAGCGAGGCGCTCGCACCTGGCCATGACGCGCCCGCCGAGGATGCTGCTGCGCTCCCAGAGCTGCACGTGCGCCGCCGGCCGGGCCTCGCGCAGCAGCCGGACCAGCGCCGCGCCCGTGAGGCCGCCGCCCACGACGAGCGTGCGCTCCATGCCTAGTCTCAAAATGACTGCCGCACTTGAAGCTGATGGATACGCGTCTCATGATTGGCCAAAATCCCGTCGGAAGAGGCTTCTTCCCAACCAATCGCATCCCTCTCCGCGCTATTTATAACCAACAGACGGAGGGCGCGGGCTAGGGCCGGCGAGTTCCTGACACAGAACTGGACGCAGAAGGCGACGATGGCGGCCCCGAGCGGCGCGAAGGTGGAGCCGCCGGCGCTCTCGGCGGCGCTGGCGGCCGACATCAACGCGAGCTTCCCGCGGCCCGCCAGCGTGTTCCAGCTGGCGGGCGCGGCGCCGGCGGGCGGGCGCTTCGTGCTGCCGGACGTGGCGCTGCGCAAGGTGGTCAAGCGGCCGATTTTCGAGGTGCGGCGGCACCTGCGACGCCCTGGGGCGCGGCGTGGGGGGGGACTGACTGGCGTTTTGGTGCTGCGGCAATGGCAGAACTTCGACGAGGCCGCGTACAACGTGAAGCCGCCCACGCAGATGCTGCGCTTCATCGACGCGCTGCGCTACCACAAGCCCACGCCCGAGGAGAGCGAGGCGCTGAACCTCAGCAGCGCCACCGAGCGCATCTACCTGCACGTGCTCAACGACGTGCGTGCGGCTGCTGCTGTTGCAGTGTTTTTTTTCTCTCTCTTTGGCTGTTGACTGATGGAGCTACCGTTATGGCAAATGCGCTGTGGCCGCAGATTCTCATGATGTGCGGGGCGCGCAAGGGCGCGCGCTTCAGCTCGATGGACGTGAACCGACTGAGGGTCATTGCCGAGGGGCTGGAGGCCAGGTACCAGGCGGTGGACGAAACGTTCCGAGCACTGCCCACCGAGGTGATGCGGTATCGCTTCCTAGGGGTCAAGAAACTGGAGGATGACCCATCGCACTTCGAGTTCCTCTCCAACAGACGGCGGAACAGCTTGGTTGGGATGGAGGCGCTCGACTCGGAAACGCAGATCAGGAGGCAGGCCTTTCACTTCCAGTGGCTGGCACGGCAGTATGTGGCGACGTTTGCTCAGTTGAAGGCGGCGATGCTCGAAATCTGCGAACGAGTCCAGAAGGACATGGCTGAGGCGGGGGCCATGTCTGCTCCGACGCTGGCAGACATCAACGATGCAGGTTTGTCGCCAGATGCGTTTTTACTTTTTGTGCGGCTGTCAGAGAGAATGGGTGTGTGGCTCACTGGGGTGTGGATTTGTTCTTGCCTCGCTTGCCACCGACGGCTTGGTTTGGGACATTTTGCTGCGCAGTAGAAGCAGAGTTTGAGGCGAAAACACATCGACCGTTCCCGACGTTCCTCTATGTGCTCATCCAGAAGTACCATCGCGAGCGACGCAACAAATCCACGGCCTGGTCTACCGATTCTGATGAGCCGCCCGTAGACTCCATCGGGCAGTTTGCCCTCTATTTATCCAGTGTCTTGCTGCAGCCCGCTCCTATGACGGCTGCGGAGCTACACAGTGTCCAAGTGCTGCTGCAAGTTGTGTAAGTGCTTACTCTATACTCGAGCAAATTGGCACGTTGTGGATCTAACATTTTTGGGTCGATTTTTTGCTGGGCTATCCAGGAAAGCGCAGTACCGGGTAGACTACCACTCGATGGTGCTCGTCGTGACTGAAGTAGTACAAGCAGACGGCCAAGTGATCGTGAATACGTCGTCTCCATCGTGTTTAGATATCTCAGCAAATGGCGTCCAGCGGCCATCGAGAAGTCCGCGACGTGACGGCGATGTGCGCGTGCTGACCCACGAGGCGCTGGGGTCACTGCTGTTTGCCTTTTTGACGACCGTCCGGGAGCTGCGACTGGTACCGCGCGAGAAAGAGCTTCTAAGCCGCGGGAGGAAGAGGAGGGAGGAGATGACGGCAGCCGCGCGCAGCTCATCAATAAGATAGAGGAGACACCTGCGGTCTCGTGGATAGGAATGCAACCCCCATGCAAATAGTTGACTCTCTCTGCTCCTGTACTTGTACACTAGGGAATCCCAAGTAGGGATCATGTAAAGACCTAGAGACTCCCTACGGGCAATGATGGCTACGGGGTTCTGCTGACAGTTCTGCTGGCAGATCCTCTACCAGGGAGGGACACGGCAGTGATAGGACTGTAATAATACTGGTATCACTGCCGTGTGTGAGCTGAGTACAGAGGATCTGGAGCTGATGCAAATTCGTTCGTGCCACGTCTGGGCTTTGCAGCGACCTTTCTATTGACTACCACACAGGTGCACGACGTGTACATGTACTACTTCAAAGTATAATACATGTACCGCGTCCTCGTGTCGACAACGTGGAGCGGCCGCTGCCTGGATTTCGTAGACGACTCGGCCGCAGTGGCATCGCCGTAGGACAACTTTTTGGCCTTTTCCACCATTCGCGCAGCGAGAGCCCGCGCTGGCGCCATGCAAAACGCACTACATACTACCGTGGAATGTGGTGCGTGCTGACTTGCCGCCACACGGTTGAGGCTCGAAAGCGCCGTTACGTTCGATACAAGTACAGTGGGCGCTTGTGGGCCCCCGCCAAGTCGCCCCTGGCTCCGGCTCCTCTGCGGCGCCGGTAACGCGGCTGCGTTTGACACGGCGGCTGGCGGCGCAGAAGGTTTCGGGCGACTGGGCGGCTCCTCCTCGGTGAAGTCTCTTGTCGGCGCCACGTTCTCAGCTTTTCGCCAGCGTTAGGAGACAGTTCGTTTGCAGCACCAAGCGTGCTGACTATCTCGCCGTCTGGTCGACATGTTGCTTTCAGTATGCGGCCTCCGCACCTGATCGGCGTGGGGTTGTGCGACGGAAACGGGCATTGCCCGAGGTGTGCCATAGTTGCGACCGCGCCCGCCCCGCGCCTCCCTCCCATACACACGCCGCGCCGTAACGGCCCCCCGCCTTCCACCTGCACCCTCCGCGACGGAGCCGCAGACCGAGTCGCGGCACGGCACAGTCCGATTCGCGGCAGCTATGGACGCGGACGCCGCCGAGCCGGCCGCGCGCCTGGACGTGGACGACCTGACGCAGCTCGTGGAGCTGGACGAGACGTCCATCCTGGCCGCGCTCGAGGCGCGCTTCGAGCAGCACAAGATCTACACCAACACGGGCGCCATCCTGCTGGCTGTCAACCCGTTCCGCAAGATCGCCGACGTGTACAGCACCGACACGCTGGCCGCCTACCTGCTGTCCTTCGAGGCGCGCTCGAGCTCCATGCGCGGAGACGCCATGCCGCCGCACATCTACCAAGTGGCGGGCGAGGCCTACAAGGCCATGATGCTCGGCCTAAACGGCGTCATGAGCGACCAGAGCATCCTCGTGAGCGGCGAGAGCGGCAGCGGCAAGACCGAGAGCACCAAGTTCCTCATGGAGTACCTCGCGCAGGCCGGCGCCAACAACCTCGCGGCGTCCGTCGCAGGCAAGAGTCCCGGCGGCATCGCCGCCAAGGTATTGCAGACCAACATCCTGCTCGAGTCCTTTGGTAACGCGCGCACGCTGCGCAACGACAACTCGAGCCGCTTCGGCAAGTTCATCAAGCTGCACTTCACCAGCGGCGGCAGGCTTACGGGCGCCAGCATCCAGACCTACCTGCTCGAGAAGGTGCGGCTCGTGTCCCAGTCCAAGGGCGAGCGCAACTACCACATTTTCTACGAGATGGCCATCGGCGCCGACGCCGCGGCGCGCAAGCGCTGGGCGCTAGACCCGCCGAAGGGCCACGCGATGCCACCAGGAGACCACGGCGAAGTCACGGATGCCACGCGACAGTTCCTGCACTACCGGTATCTGAACCAGAGCGAGTGCTATGAGCGCCGAGACAGCGTAGCCGACAAAGACATGTTTCGCCGCGTCAAGGACGCCATGGACATCGTGGGATTCACGTCGACAGAGCGCGCGGGAATTTTTGACATCCTCGCGGCGCTCATGCACATTGGGAACTTGTCGTTCGAGCACGACGAAAACAGCGATAGGTTAGGACAGTCCATGGGCCCCGGAGCAGGCAAGTCGGACTTGGCACCGAGCTGCATTTGGTCGCGTGACGCAGCTGCTACGCTGATGGCTGTAGACGCTACCAAGCTAGAGCGCGCACTCAGTGTGCGCCGAATCCGTGCTGGTACTGATTTTGTCAGTATGAAGCTGTCAGCAGCTCAGGCTAACAACGCCCGTGACGCCCTCGCCAAAGCGCTGTACGGAAGACTGTTCGACTGGATGGTGAAAAAGATCAACCACTTCCTCAAGATGGATGACAGTCAAAAGGCCAAGGGTGGCTTGCATTTTATCGGCATCTTGGATATCTTCGGCTTTGAAGTGTTCCCGAAGAACTCATTCGAACAACTATGTATAAATTTTGCGAACGAAACACTGCAGCAGCAGTTTAACGACTATGTATTCAAGGCGGAACAGCGCGAGTACGAAGCGCAGGGCGTGGATTGGAAGTACATCGAGTTTTGTGATAACCAGGACTGCGTCAACCTTATTTCTCAGCGACCGACTGGCATTCTTTCGCTTATTGATGAAGAGTGCGTCATGCCGAAGGGAAGTGATACTACGCTGGCATCAAAGCTTTACCGCGCGTGCGGAAGCCACCCACGCTTTGAGGCATCCCGTATTCAGCGGGCCCGGGGTCTTTTCACGATTGTACATTACGCTGGCCACGTGGAATACTCTTCCGACGGATTTTTAGAAAAGAACAAGGATGTTCTCCACCAGGAAGCCGTGGACATGCTTGTGTATTCTACACGGGAGGATAGCTTTACACGTACCTTATGCGAGGGTCTTGGTGGCTCACGCGAGCGCGCCAAATCCTCGCCGCGCCAACGTGCTCAAACTAGCAAGCACCGTGGGGCGAGTGTCGGTCTTCAGTTTAAGGAACAGCTGACAACTTTGCTCGAAACACTACAGCAGACTAATCCTCACTATGTACGGTGCCTCAAGCCTAATGAGCTATGCAAGGCTGGGATTTACGAGCGCGAACGTGTGATGAATCAGTTGCGCTGCAATGGTGTGATGGAGGCTGTTCGTGTGGCAAGAGCAGGGTACCCGATCCGACTTCCGCATGACGAGTTCGTTGCCCGTTACTTCAGTTTAAGGAGGTCAAAGAACCCGCTGCTCGTGAAAAAGCAGGGAACCTCGTTTGGGTTGCCCGATACGGATTCCGATGAAGGCATGGCAGTCGCAACGAGCGAAGCCAGGGAACTGTTGAAGGGCCTGCTTGACTTAATTCCGAAGGAAAACGATGCGAACCCTCAGGGAGCTTGCGAGCGGCCTGACCAAGGCGAATTTGCCTTGAAGTGCATTTCTGTAGGCATTCAGATGGGATTCACGAAGATGTTTATGAAGAAGCCGACGTACGAGTTCCTGGAGGATATGCGTTCACAGCGCTTGCATCGCCATATGC
The DNA here is from genome assembly GCA_030267785.1 of Phytophthora fragariaefolia. Lineage (NCBI taxonomy): Eukaryota > Oomycota > Peronosporomycetes > Peronosporales > Peronosporaceae > Phytophthora > Phytophthora fragariaefolia. The sequence goes on from BSXT01001382.1 coordinate 31,108, forward strand.
ACAAGATATTCCACGCAGTATTGTGCGTGACTGCGCGTGCGCGATACCTTCGATTTCGGCATGCTGTCCAAACACTACAAGTTCGATTCCGCTACAAGAAGCTCCAGAAGTTGCGCCGCCGCCGTCAGATTATAATGATTCGGAGAAAAAACGCGGGCAAGGTGCAAGGCTTCATTCGAACGGTGGTGCAGCGAAAAAAGTTTGTGCGTTTTATTAGTGTCGTCCGCATGCTGCAGTGCCGCTTCAGGTATCGCCGAAGAATGCGTGCAAGGCGAATGGAGGCAGATCGTGTACGGAAGCTTGCAGACTTCAAGCGAGAAAAGCAAATGCAGGCCGTGACCCAGTACAACGAAGGCTCGACAGCTTCATCCGACTCATCGTCTCCGCGTTCCATGACTTCCAACTCTAACGATATTGAAGGCTCGGGTATCTCGGACGTGTCCTCGGACTTCTCCGACGATACGTTTGCCTACAAGGACAACTTCCCGAAGCATCATAACCTGAACACCGTGGACGAGCAGAGTAGCCAGCTGATGCCCCGTGCCTCTCACCGCGTCTCACTCCGCAAGTCCCAGTCCATCGACTCCATCACCCCGTTGGGTGGCTTCCGCGCCTCGCATGCGCACAATGGTGGGCTGCCAGGACACAACGGCCACATGGTCCACACGCCGGGATCAAGGTCGCGGATGCCATCGCGCAAGTCGTCTTTCCGGAACACTCGTTCCTCTCGTGCTGTGGCGCTTCCGAGACTTGACGTGATTCAACACACGTCGTGGGTCAATGACGAAGACCGCTTCAGCTGTCATATTTGTAACAAGCGCTTCAACATGTTCAAGCGCAAGCACCACTGCCGAGCCTGCGGCGAGGTCATCTGCAATAGCTGCTCGCTGTACCACCGTATCCAGTCCCGGTCCATGCGTGTATGTGTGTCGTGTGTGGCGTTCCACTCGTTGGACAGCCCGACTTCGGCCGGGTCATCGGGCTTCCTGCGCGCTGATGGCGGAAGTATGCACTCGTCGAACTCGAGCCGGAAGACGTCGAATGGCTCTGCTCCGGACCGCAACCGCAGCAGTACGCTGAGCAGCGGCGTTTGGTTGAACCCGTGGCCGGAACCACCGTACCCAGTGGATGAGGAGGACCGTCTCGCCGTGCTGCGCGAGCTCAACATCCGCGAGCTAGGCCTGTCGGGCAAGTTTAACATGTACTGCGAGGTGGCGGCCAAGACGATGAAGTGCCCGATCGCGTACGTGAGCATCATCGAGGACGAGGAGCAGCTGCTGGTGGCCAACATCGGCATGGCGCACACGACGCTGCCTCGCGAGCTGTCGTTCTGTGCGCACACGATCTGCCAGCCGAGCGTGCTGGTGGTGCTGGACACTAAGAACGACGAGCGCTTCCGCGAGAACCCCATGGTAAAGGGTGACAAGGGCGCGGTTAAGATCCGCTACTACGCCGGCGCGACCATTTTCTCCCGCGACGGCCATGCTCTGGGCACGGTGGCTGTGCTAGACACCAAGCCGCGGCGCGAAGCCGACCAGGAGCACATCGGCATGCTGCAGCACCTGAGCTTCCTGGCCAGCGAGAAAATGACGCAGAGCACCATCCATGAAGATAGCGATAGCGAATTCCTATGAACCATCAAGTTAGTCAGATTGTCCATGTGAACCTTCAACTCCTAGCAAATACCACAAGTACAGTGCAGCAACTTCAACCGCGTTATCCTCCGATATGAGGCGGAATGAGCCGCATGCCCTCGAGATTAAAATTAGGCAAACTGGGTCGACACTGCATGTGCAAACAGCAATTGCTGTAGCCAACTCTAATTTGCTCGCCATCCCACGCACGCCAGTGCATACTCGCCCCAGGAACGCGGGGCGAATCGTCCGCAACTCGCCGCAAAGCGACTTAGTATCCCCGAAACTTCAGCCCTGCCGCTGGCCACACGCTGCCGCAACTGAGCCCAGCCTGGGCTCAAGGCAAGCGCCGAAAACCGATTCCTCCAGCCATCCCGCATAGCGACGTGGACTTTGGATCGCCCGAACAGACGATCAGCCGAGGCATCTCCCATAGAGAGCAGGTTGCCAGGCAGGGGGTAGCTTTGCGATGGCCGAGCCCTTTCTCGTCACCGTCCCGGAATCGGCTCGCATTCCGGTTTTTAGTGGATGACTGATCTTGTTTGGGCGAAACATGCAAAACATGCAAACGAGTTTTCGTCTTGCAGCTGCGCGTGACGTTAGGTGGCGAGTATCCATCGCGGGTGGACTCCACCGTGGAGGGCATGGCATTGCTATCGGCGTCATGCCTGTTGCTGCACGATGGCACGCTCCAAACGATCCCCCAACTGTGCGGTACGGCTGTCCCGGTCAGATCGCCTCAGACTGCATTCCAGCGAAAAAACAGATCCCCCTATGCAGCAACACTCTCTGTCGCTTTGTATGCAGTAGTTGCTTATTCTGAACCCGACTTCGTACCTACGTGCGCACGTTTTTCGACCACGCGCCTTTCAACTTGAGACACCCGGGACCCGAGTCGGGACTGCACAGTATATCTGCAGTAACTCACAACCGGTAAAGCTTTCATTCTGCCATTTGCGACGGAGCGCTCGATCGAGTCTCTAATCGTCGGGAGTGGCAAAACTCTCACGCTGTTGTGTGGGGTGTTCTCCCGCTGCCTCCGCGGTCTGTGGGGCCGCTCCTCGTCGCCGCGACACTCGTGCCCCGCCCCCATGGCGGCCGGTCAACTGCGCGTGGCCGTCATCGGCTCGCAGACGTGCCACGAAGGCACGCCGCTGGCCTACACGCTATACCGCACGTCGGTGAACTACCAGGGCCTGTGCTACCACCGCCTCATCCGCTTTAGCCACTTCATGTCGTTCGGCAAAAGACTCAAGCTGGCCAGTGGTGCCGCGCCCATCACCGTCAAGTTGCCGCCCAAGATCTGGTGGAGCCGCAAGGCTTCGCTGAAACCGGAGACCGTCGAGGCGCGGCAAGTCATCGTACGTGCGGTTAACACTAGTCTAAACTTTTAGAGACGGTTAGGTGGTGCTAACTTCGCTTCTTTTTTTTCTGTGATGGGCAGCTGAACGAGTTCATGCAACAAGTTTCCACCCGCCCGCTGTCCCCTCGCTCCGAGCAGAGGCTGCTGAAGCTGCTGCAGGTGGGCGACTACGCTCCTCCAGAGGAAGAAGACCGAGTCATCAGCAGCAAGCTCAGCTCCAAGCAGCACAGCGCCACGCCCACCGAACCCTCGTCCGACATCATGGACCGCAACCCTTCGCTGCCAACTGCCGTCGCTGACGACGAGGCCGAAGAGGAAAATGACAAATTTGCGACCGCGCCACTGCACTGCAATTCCCCACGAGATGAAAACCAACGCGAAGAGTTGCAACTGCAACAGCAACAAGAAGAAGAAGCGGAAGGGGAAGAACAGGAGAGTGACAAGTTGCTGCGCGCGGACTCGGAGACGTCCACCAACCCCGCGTCCGACGACGTGGAGCCCCGCGAGGAGCGCGCGCAGTCCGTGCCGCTGGCGCCGCCGCTGCAGGTGACCACGCGCCCCATTAGCGTGTCGCTCAACTCGCAGAACCTCAAGCGCGTGGCGTTCGAGGCCCACAGCGGCGACTCGGACCACTCGGGCCGGGACTCGCTCGGCAGCGTGTCGGACAGCGCGTCTACGCCCGAGCGCCTGTACTTCGGCCAGATCAAGAAGTGCATCGCCAGCATCGAGGACATCGTGGACAGCAGCCGCCAGCTGGAGCTGCGCATCCGCGACAAGCAGGCGCGGCAGCTCTGAGAGACGAGCTCGTGAATATTTATCGACACCGTAGACGCGTAACCTTTGAGCCGCCGTCTGCTCCTAATTCTCTTGTCCGAGTGGACTCTGAGCAACTAAGGAGGCTCAATATCAGGCGTTGCTGGCTTTTGGTGTACTGTGCAGTGGTGACTACCGGTACTTAAGTAGCTTTTTGTGCGAGCGATTTGGTTGCGAGATAGTCATCGTGACGAAGGTCGAGTGAGTCACAACAATTTTCACACTCAGTGGGAGAATCTCATAAAATGAGTTTGGCGTGGTGACTCCACTCGCCGTGCGAGCTGAAGCGGCAGCGCAATCATCAGCTCCATTGATGAAAAAGAGATTGGCGCTGCTTTCATGTGAGACGACATCAACGTGTAGATTGATTAACTAAACGATGTTAAGATTTTTTTTCTGTCTTCGGAAGGCGGTTCTGGATCCTTGGAACTTTGCAGATATCTGCTTGATTTCTATCGAAACGAGGCATTTGACCGAACAACCCGTGACATCGTTTGTCTCCCCGGTATTGAAGAGAAATTGGTGGCAGGAATCGACACACCGAACCTTCGGAAGCCGGGCCAATCAATAACAGTTCCGTGTTCAATGGTATTAACAACAAGTACCCGGTCGACATTGAACTCATGTCTGTAGTGATCTGCTTGGTTAGCACGGCCGCTCGATCTCTGATTTCCGTAAACGGTTGGACTTCAGTTCATACGCGACTAGGACGGCAAGATCATCAGCCTGTTGCTTCAGCATAAATAACCCTGGTCAGTGCTCCCTTCTTCAAGATACCCCAGATTGTTCTAATGAAATGCAGACTCACATCGATCATCCGCCTCACCAACAATTATGCACCACTGCGTCAAGTTGTGCTTTCTACTTCGAAGTACCATTTACTTGCCTGAATGTGCATCTAGAGGTTTTGCTGGAACACTTATTCAGGCACCGATAGACTGAATATTAATGTAAAATCCGTGAAGACACGCGAGTTTATATGTACTTCGAAATATTTGTCAAACTAGCACCACCAACTTAAAGATATTCACGCAAAATCGTCTGCAAGCGATAAAGCACTTCCGCAGCTGTCGGGCGATCCTCGGGCTTCAATGCTACACAAGTATTCGCCAGCACCACCATCGAATCCAACGCCAGCGGAGAAAACTCCACTCGGATCTTGCCCAGCGCCACCATCTGCAGAATGGCCGTTTCCGGCACCTTTCGACCGGATTCACTGTTTCCCTTTGAGTGCGAGTACGGCAAAGTGTGCAGATCGAGCTCCGACAGCACCACACCGAACGAGAAGACGTCAGCCTTGTCATCGTACCTTTTGCCCATCATGACCTCTGGAGCCATCCACAGCGACGTACCGACCCCTGCTGTCATCGTGGTGTCGACGCGCTCTCGCGAAATGCCGAAATCGGTGAGTTTGGCTTCCAGGTCGGAGGTCAGCAGAATGTTTTTGGACTTGAGATCGCGGTGCAGCACAGGTGGGCTGAGCGAGTGCAGGTACGTGAGGGCGTGAGCAATATGCAGCGCTATGGTGACCTTGGTACGATCAAAGCCGAGTTCATGGTCTTGAGCGTCATACGACGCAAGAAGTGCGCGCAGGTCACCGCCTTCCATGTACTCCAGAACGGCACAAAGGTCCGAGAGGGAGTCCCACGCGATACCGACGAAATGAACGATACGAGGGTGGTCAAGCACCGCCTTCAATCTCACTTCGTTGAGAAAATCATTAACATGCTTGATACTTTTGCGCATTTCTGGTTGAAGCATTTTAAGAGCGACTTGTTCCCCGTTGTAAAGTCCGTAATAGATTTCGCCGTATCCGCCACGGCTGATCAATTGTTGTACCAACACCTTTTCGCGCGGGATACGGGACGTTGCAATGACTTCATCATCCCAGAGTCCGGCTGAGCTTTGAGGACCTACTGAGCCGGAGAAGTCCTTAGTGTTGGCGTAAGTGCTCCTTTGGCCAGTAGTAGGGGAAGTGACTTTGGCATAGTCGCCTCTGCGGTTTCCGCCTTCTGAATTCCTTGGCCCTTTGGATCGACGTCGGCACCAGAGGAACCCGATAAGAAGCACGGCAGCAATCGCAACAACAATAATACCAGCGATCGCCCCTGAGCCGATTCCCGAGGATCCCGAATCTGTTTCTTCGTCAGCGGTGACAGCACTGCCTTGACTTTGAGAATCTACGTTCGTGTTGTTTTGTATGTCGGCCGCATCACTGGTACTGGATCTGCTGAAATTGCTCGTAATTGCACTCATCGTGTCGGACGCATTGGAATTGCTTGCTGACGCACTACTGGTACTGGAAGCACTGGTGCCTGATAGCCGGTAAACCTTATAACCCCCATGATTGCACGTACTGTTTGGCTTGAGATCGAGATAAGTATCGTCCGTACAATCGGTGTTGTTGTAGTACGAGATCGGGGCTGCACCGCTTGCTGAGAGACTGCTTTGTACCGACTTCTTGCCGTCGAAGGTCAGACACACGCCGAAGGCATACGCAGCTGTTTGGCTAAGTGTCGTGCACTTGGTGTCCTTGTAAGTCTGAACCACCAAGTACTTGTCTGCCTCACTGAACGCCCCCGCGGCGAGCTCGAGGGGGTTTGAGACGTTGCAGGTGTCCGTCACTTTGTACTCGTAGTTGCCATAATATCTGTGTCCACAGTCCAATTCGGTGCAGCTATCACCCACGAAGACAACCAGCGCGTCCGGCGTATTCTCGCAGGTGCTGGGGCTCCCCGTGAAAATCTCCCGGGACCACATGAGGTGGCTGTAGGCTATTAGAGCTGGTTCGTGAATGACCGGCCACTCTTTCAGGAGAGGTCATGGTTGTTGACCGCGGTCTATGTATGCCACCTACCATGAACCTCGCCAGCGGGAACAGTACCATAGGTACCTCCGAGAAGATTGCCGCACAAAGAGTGAGGCTCTGGAGCAATCAATACTGTATTTGAGTCGGACTACATGGGTCGACATATTTCTGTGACGCCACTCTGGAGCAGCACAGCATTTCGTTGGGAATGGACGCCTGCCAAAAATAGCGTAGGTACCCACCTTAACTGCAGCAGATATGACGGGACTTATGCCGGCATATCCGCTCGTGACCCTAGAATCTGGTCTCACGAGGCGACCCTACCCCTAGGTTTATGCGGTGTAGCCATCATAAAGGTTAGTCTTGGCATTTGTATGGTTTAAGCTGATCATCACTCTCAAGTATCCACCGTCACTCTGGTGGCTTAACCACCGACATATATCTTCCGACGCTCGGACAGGCCGCTCACTCTTCAATCTGCCGCGAAAACAAGAAGTCAAAACCGAGGCTGAGTGAAGTAGGTTCAAACAACTTGCTGTATTGTTATTTGTGACCTATTGCTAACAATTGCTGCTTCAGTTGCAGGAACTATGGTGCACTTGAAGCATTCGGCGACCCACTGGCGGGTTCGCTGCGTCGTGGACTCCAGCAGCGAGGACGAGAACACCCCGCCGAACGTGGCGAGCGGCAGCGCGGCCAGCCGCGACGGCAACTCC